>VDFB02353048.1:0-42689 GCA_007258455.2 Sequoia sempervirens
ATTATAGAACATTCAAAGAAGATTTATCTAGTAATTCTTTTAGGATAAGATTCCTTTTGAAGTTTCTAGGTAAAGGTTATATAAAATACTTATAAGTAGTGTGCTATTTATTTAGGAGTGTGTTCTTATAATTGTATAGTTTTAAAAGAACCCATTTTGTTTGTTTAATTGTCTTAGTTTAAGATGTCATAAATTAAATTGTGATCATTAAAAAATATCGTTCATTATATAGTGCAAGTTACAAGGGGTCATGTTTGATAATTGTTAGCGGATGAATTAGCCTGTTCAAATATAATTTGAATATTAACTCTATTTCCCATGGTGCACTAGGGCCAAACTGTTAACAGCCCTGAAAACATCACAATTGCATTTGTGACTTTCCTCTTAATTTTAGAGGTACAACTCCCTCATATGATTTAATTAGTATTTGGTATGCTTTTACCCGAAAGTAGGAAAGGTGACAAACACTAACTCATAAAAATGAAGTTAATGTGAAATATGCCAAAAGAAAATCATGAATCACTTAACACGCAGACTAGAATGATAAATGATCATTAAGAACACAAATTAAAATACATCATATGTGCAATGGATGAATGCGATGCAACGGTGGACGCCTTACATAGAAAATGTGCCAAAAGTATGCACACAAGTCACAAATTGGTACGATTAACACTATGTTCAAAACTTTGATTCATAAATCACAAGTTGTTGCAAACATGAATGAAAGAATTAAGAGAGAAAACAAAAATAAAGTTGTTCCTTTCCCTCTATTACAACAGAGTGCAATTCAAAAAAATTGGACCCTCAAAGACTCGTTCTAAACAAATATATAGGAAGATAGATCTATCACTATCTTTGCAATTACTAAACGATTGCTAAATATAATGATGCTTTCTTGTCACTCAACTGGCTGACCTGGAGACCAATAGTTAGAGAAGCATTAATGGATGGAAATAATTACATTATGCAAATGATTAGACCTTGGATAGTCACCAAACACTTCTTGTTTCAAGTTTTTCCCCATGGCTGGCCATTCTTTTTAGTTAACATGGTTCATTAGCACCGTATTAAATGGCCAAATCATGCTAACCATAGGATCACACGTGCAAACTGTCCAAATGAGAGATCAATTGGGAGAATTTAAATAAATCTGTCACTTCAAAAATTAATTTAGGCCACATCACCACCCTGTCATTTGCTAGATCTCAATGAAATCCAACTCAGATACTCTCCCAAATTCCTTTAAATTTGACAAAAATAATCACATTTCACCAACCGAAAGCATTCTAAAAATGGTGAATGCACAGAGTGATGGCGTATTGATCAATGAATTCATCATGATTGAAGAGGTTGAGTGTAGTCCTTTCTTTAGACTGTTATCAGACCAGTCGAGGGAGGTCTTCATGATCTAGAGTGAAGTGGAGGAGGAAGTGTTGCGTGACATATTGGGAGATAAGTTTCTAAATTAGGTCCATGTACACAATGCTACACTTCTTGAGTGTTTTGTTTATACTGTTATTCATGCTTCTGGATGGAGAGACTAGGGAATGAGGGAAACCAAGTGCATGGTTATGCCTGAGCTTCTACACAGGGTGAATGTAGCTCTTGCAGGGCTCAACCACTATCCATGAACTAGTCTCATTGGAGACACTATTTGTATCACAACTATGACACAACATAAAGAAATACAATAAGCTGTGACACTCCTTCACTCGATGCTGGTGTAGAATTATATAGGGTTGTGTTGCCTAATTTCTGCTATCACCATCCCAAATTGAGCATCTCCAGGAGGTGGTGGAGGGAGTTTGCATGTTGATGTTCGCCCTCTGTTTTTTAAAATGATATTTTGATGCCCCCAAATTTTGTAATCAAATACCAATTTCTGTAACACCGATATAATATAATATAGTGAAAGCATTTTTTGATATTCTGGTGTCTCATTCTTTTTGAATATTTCCCAGTTCTAATCATTTTGTTGTATCATGCAATGGTATTCTTTCATACTCCCTCTGTATGGCATCTTGTAACTATGCAATTTTACCTGTTCCTTCATTCTACATTATTATCATTCATTTAATTAGTCTAAAAGAGATCACTAAAATGCACTATAATGAAACCAACCTGTACTCTCATCATTTTTTTCCTTCTTTCAAGAAATTCCCTTTGAGATGGTAAAAGCAAGGGTTCATGAAACCCTAACAAGAATCACTGATGGTTTTCAAACCAACTAAAACTCCCACCTATGCTGGAAAAATCTAACTTTCCTTCACCGATAGTATTTTTGACAAGTTTGTGAACTTCAAGTAGGGACTGCTAACATTAAATTTTCAAGTATAAAGACTTCATTAGGTGCCTCCATTGTTCAGGAAGTTATAACAACTAAACAACTTACCACCCACATAAGATAATGAACTAGTTTAAAGGGAAATCAACATGAACAAAAGTTAGAACAACTTAGGTAGAGTCCATCAAGGTTAGAGGAACTTAATGAAACACCACCAAGCATCTAAACCAAAACTTAAGTAGGGGTGCTAATTTCAAGGGTAGTGACCAAAATATGGGTATCAGTGGCTTTGACTAGAGACAAGGACTGAAGAGGATGCAACAAGGATCCCAAAGATGTTTAGAACTAGTGCTTTCTCCATTGGGAATAGAGTCATAAAAAGAGGAGGAACCAAACCAAAAGCAAGCACAAAACTCAAAGAAGATTTATCTAGTAATTATTTTAGGATAAGATTCATTTTGAAGTTTTCTAGGTAAAGGTTATATAAGATACTTATAAGTAGTGTGTTATTTATTTAGGAGTGTTTTCTTATAATTGTATAGTTTTAAAAGAACCCATTTTGTTTGTTTAATTGTCTTAGTTTAAGATGTCATAAATTAAATTGTGATCATGAAGAAATGTCATTCATTATATAGTGCATCTCACAAGAGATCATGTTTGATTATTGTTAGTGGATGAATTGGCATGTTCAAATATAATTCAAATATTAACTCTATTGCATGTGGTGCACTAGGGCCAAACCGTTAACAACTTTGGAAACATCTCAATTGCATTTGTAAATTTCCTCAAAATTTTAGAGGTACAACTCCCTCATATGATTTAATTAGTAATTGGCATTCTTTTCACTTGAAAGAAGGAAAGGGGACAAACACTAACTCATAAAAGTGAAGTTAACGCGAAATAAGCCAAAAGAAAATCATGAATCACTTAGTGCACAGACTAGAATGATCAATGATCATTAAGAAAGAAGATTAAAGTATATATCATATGTGGAATGGATAAATGCAATGTAACAGTGGATTCCATACACAGAAAATGTGTCAAAAGTACACACACAACTCATAGATTAGTACGATTAACACTACATTCAAAACTTTGATTCACAGATTGCAAGTTGTTGCAAAGATAAATGAATGAATTAAGAGAGAAAACAAAAATAAAGTTGTTCCTTCTCCTTTGTTACAATACAGTGCAATTCAGAGAATCCAAACCCTCAAAGAGTTGTTCTAAACAAATATATAGGAAGATAGATATGTTACTATCTTGGAAGTTACTAAACAGTTGCTAAATATAACGATGCTTTCTTGCCGCTCAACTACCTGATCTAGAGACCAATAGTCGGAGAAGCATTAATGGTCAGAAATAATTACATTATGTAAATGATAAGACCTTGGATAGTTACCAAACACTTCTTGTTTCAAGTTCTACCTTGTGGCTGGCCATTCTTTGTAGTTAACATGGTTCACCAACACCGTATTAAATGGCCAATTCATACTAACCATAGGATCACACGTGCAAACTATTCAAATGAGAGATCAATTGGGAGAATTTAAATAAATCTTGGTCACATTAGAAATTAATTTAGGCCACATCACCATCCTATCATTTGCCATATCTCAATGAAATCTAGTTCAGATATGCTCCCAAATTCTTATAAATTTGATAAACACAGCCACATTTCACCAACTAAAAGCATTCTAAAAATAGCGAGTGCATAGAGTGATGGCCTATCCATGAATGAATTCATTGTGATTGAATAGGTTGAGTGTATTCCTCTCTTTAGACTGTTATCAGACCAGTTGAGGGAGGTCTTCATAATCCATAGTGAAGTGGAGGAAGAAGTGTTGAGCGACATACTAGGAGAGAAGTTTTGAATCACACTTCTAGATGGAGAGACTAGGGAATGTGGGTAGCTGAGTGCATGGTTAGGCTTGAGTTTTTGCACATGGTGAATGATGTAGCTCTTGCAGGGATCAACCACCATCCATGAACTGGTCTCATTGGAGACACTATCTGCAACACAACTACGACCCAACATGGTGCAACAAAAGAAGTTGTGACACTCCTTCATGCGGGGTTGGTGTAGAATGATATGGGGTTGTTTGCCCAATTTCTATAATATCATAAACATCTGTTGTCACCAGCCTAGATTGAGCGTCTCCAAGAGGTGGTGGAGAGAGTCTGCCTGATGATGTTGACCCTGTGTGTTTGAAAAGGATATTTTGATGCCCCCAAATTTTGTAATCAAATACCAATTTTTGTAACACTGATATAATATAATATAATGAAAGCATTTTTTGATATTCTGGTATCTCATTCTTTCTGAATACTTCCCAGTTCCAATTTTTTTGTTGTATCATGCAATGGTATTCTTTCATACTCCCTCTGTATGGCATCTTGTAACTATGCGATTTTAACTGTTCCTTCATTTTTCATTATTATCATTCATTTAATTAGTCTGAAAGAGATCACTGAAATGCACTATAATGAAACCAACATGTACTCTCATCATTTTTTTCCTTCTTTCAAGCAATTCCCTTTGAGATGGTAAAACCAAGGGGTTTGTGAAACCCCAGTGAGAAACGTCGATGGTTTTCAAACCAATTAAATTTCTTGCTCATGCTTGAAAACTCTAACTTTCCTTCACCAACGGTCTTTTTGACAAGTTTGCAAACTTCAAGTACGAACTGCTAACATTAAATTTTCAAGTATAAGGACTTCATTAGGTGCCTCCATTGCTCAGGAAGTGATAACTAAACAATATTCCACCCACATAAGACAATGAACTAGTTTAAAGGGAAAGTGACATGAAAAAAAGTTAGAACAACTTAGGTGGAGCCCGTTGGGGTTAGAGGAACTTAATGAAACACCACAAAGCATCAAAACTTAACCAAAACTTAAGTAAGGGTGCCAATTTCAAGGGTAGTGACCAAAATTGGGGTAATAGTGGTTCTGACTGGGGACAAGAACTAAAAAGGACACAACAAGGATCCCAAAGATGTTTGGAACTAGTGCTTTCTCCATTGGGCATAGATTCGTAAAAAGAGGAGGAACTAAACCAAAAAAAGAAACCAAACCAAAATCAAGCACAACAAAAATGATGCACCAAAAGGGAACTATGTACAGGGTAGGATAAGATCTACCAGAGGAAAGATGAAAAAATGCTCATGTGAAACCATTGACTGGTTGAGAGAAAAATGACCCAGACCTAAAAAAGCCTATCACCCCATGCAACATCTGAATAATGGTAAAGATTTGAATTGATCGAATACTGATATCACTGAAGAAATTACCACCCATCACATCTCCAAACAACCATCGCTCATCATAGGTTTCTTTCTGAGGAAGATAATCCTACATCAAAACATCAATTTTACCATTTACACTCCTCTGAGGCTCGATCACCTAAATAATTTCCCCTTTACGCAATAGTTTTGAATTTCCTTGTGTCACTGTAGCAATGTGCCTTTTCATCTTATGGATTGCATCTTCATCACCATTTCCCCTTAGTGATCCCATTGTATTTTCACCCTCAATTGATTCAAGAATTTTCATTTCATCAACATCCGAAAAACAAGTATCCTCTCCTGTCATCATATCTTGAGCACAAAAACTTGGAACCTCAAATAGGGAATTGCACTATACCTCAAATGATTCATCAAACATAAATAGAGGATTAGACCTCATATACCATTCCACTTCACCCTCTTCATTTTCAACTTGAAGATCCTTGTCATTCTTTTTCATCATATCCTAGGTATCATAATCAAGATTTTTGAAGGTGAACACTTCATATTATGGAGTGATCATAGAGTTTGGTAACTGGTTTTCTTCAACAAGATTACAAGGAAGCATTGTATCCTTAGAAGAAAAAGGAGAAATAGATTGAAATGTAGAATTTTTTCATACCCGAGGTGAAAAATCCTCATCTTCACTTGATGAACTAAAGTCATCCTCTATTCCAATTGAGGTATTTAGGCTATATACCTGAGCATTCTAAGCTTGATTAATCTTTTCCTCATTTATTTTTTATCCTGTCGAAGGTGTGTAGAACTCAAGACTGTCAAATTCATGTTTTCAACAATAGGACTAGGTTGATTGGAAATATATAAATAGTCAGAGGACTTATAAACAGGTGATGGGGGAGCAATAAGAGACTTTATAACACAATCTAGCTTCAATATTCCCACAGTAATTAGGTCATCTTTAATAGTCACCACTTCAAGTTGAGCTTGTTCTATCCCACAAATTTTATCTCTTTATAATAAGTTGAACATTGGGATTCAAAGTAGACATAATTATATGGAATTGGATTACCTTGCTCGGTTGCTCAGGCATTGGGATTCGTTGAAGTACTTGATTGAAATGATATACAAAATTTCTCATAGGTTCTTTTTCTTCCTTCACGATATGAAAGAATTGTCGAACCAAAGCAACGGTATTGACGACACCTTTGAACCTTCTAAGAAATTTTTCTTCAAGGATGTCCCAACTAGTTATACAACCTTTTTCTAGTCCTATGAACCATTCTTCCACCTTCTCAATTAGGCTATCAACAAAGATCCTAATGAAAACATCTTCCTCCTAAATTCCTAGGATCCCACTTACCGTGGTCATAACTAGAATGTGTTCATTTGGATCTTATGAATCATTGCCAGGGAATTATGGGAAACTTTTCCTTGAGACAGCGAGTAGATCATTACATTGTGATAGGGCTAGTGGTCCAATACAATTTCCTCAAGGGTTAAGAGCCATGATCATTCAGAGTTGCCAACTCCACTATGGAGTGAAAAGAGATGAAAATCCTAGGTCAATTCCTAGGTGGTGGTTGAGCTGAAGGAGGGTCCTGGCGTTGATTAGGATGTTGATTGGGATGTTGAGGTGGGTTATCATAGTATTCAAACACCAACCTAGGGAACGTTCAACCACGGGTCTGGGTGGACGTTGGGCCCATTCTTCTTCTTCTTACAAGAAAAAAATAGCCTTCATATAGTTAGTAACACTCCTTCTGTACCTCCAAGCAAGAGTACTTAATTGTGAAATGAATGTCTTCTTGTGATGCCTGCATCCAATGTAAACTAGGCTGAAGTATGGGAAAGACATTTTCATGAGGTAGTACCATTTTGCTGCATGACCTAGAAGCGACTTGTTAAAATTATATTTCTTCCCCAATAGAGTCGCCAAAAATATGTTAGCAGATGAATTGGCATGTTCAAATATAATTTGAACATTAACTCTATTGCATGTGGTGCACTGGGGCCAAACCGTTAACAACTCTGGAAACGTCACAATTGCATTTGTGACTTTCCTCTGAATTTTAGAGGTACAACTCCCTCATATGATTTAATTAGTAATTGGTATACTTTTTACCCAAAAGCAAGAAAGGTGACAAACACTAACTCATAAAAATGAAGTTAATGCAAAATAAGCCAAAAGAAAATCACAAATCACTTAGCGCATAGACTAGAATGATCAATGATCATTAAGAATAGAGATTAAAGAATATCATATGTGCAATGGATGAATGCAATTCAATAGTGGACGCCTTACATAGAAAACATGCCAAAAGTATGCACACAACTTAGAGATTGGTATGATTAACACTACATTCAAAACTTTAATTCACAGATCACAAGTTGTTGCAAACATGAATGAATGAATTAAGAGAGAAAATAAAAATAAATCCGTTCCTTTTCCTCTGTTACAACATAGTGCAATTCAAAAAATTCGGACCCTCAAAGCGTCTTTCTAAACAAATATATAGGAAGACACATCTATTAGTATCTTGGAAATTACTAAATGATTGCTAAATATAATGACGTTTTCTTGCTGCTCAACTTCCTGACTTGGAGACCAATAGTCAGAGAAGCATTAACGGCCGAAAATAATTACATTATGCAAATGATAAGACCTTGGAAAATCACCAAACGCTTCTTGTTTCAAGTTTTTCCCTGTGGCTAGCTATTCTTTGTAGTTAACATAGTTCACCGACATCGTATTAAATGGCCAATTCATGCTAACCATAGGATCACACGTGCAAACTGTCCAAACGAGATATCAATTGGGAGAATTTAAATAAATATTGGTCACATTAGAAATTAATTTAGGCCACTTCACCATCCTGTCATTTGCTAGATCTTAATGAAATCCAACTAAGATACTCTCCCAAATTCCTATAAATTTGACAAACACAACCGCTTTCACCAACCGAAAGCATTCTAAAAATGGCGAGTGCACAGAGCGATGGTGTATCAATGAATGACTTCATCGTGATTGAAGAGGTTGAGTGTAGTCCTCTCTTTAGACTATTAACAGACTAGTTGAGGGAGGTCTTTGTGATCCAAAGTGAAGTGGAGGAGGAAGTGTTGCACGACATACTAGGAGAGAAGTTTTTGAATTAGGTCTATATACACAATGCTACACTTCTTGAGTGTTTTGTTTATACTATTGTTCGCACTTCTAGACAGAGAAACTGGGGAATGAGGGAAACTGAGTGCATGGTTAGGCCTGAGTTTCTGCACAAGGTGAATGTAGCTCTTGTAGGGCTCAACCACTATCCACAAATTGGTCTCATTGGAGTCACTATTTTCTTTACAACTGTGATCCAACATGAAGCAATAGAAGAAGTTGTGACACTCCTTCGTGCAGGGTTGGTGTAGAATGATATGGGGTTGTTCGCCCAATTTTTGTAATCCCATGAAAATATGTTATCACCAGCCCAAATATAGCATCTCCAGGAGGTGGTGGAGGGAGTCCACATGTTGATGTTCACCCTGTGTGTTTGAAAAAGATATTTTGATGCCCCCAAATTTTATAATCAAATACCAATTTTTGTAACACTGATATAATATAATATAATGAAAGCATTTTTTGATATTTTGGTGTCTAATTCTTTTTTAATATTTCCCAGTTCCAATTGTTTTGCTATATCATGCAATGGTATTATTTCATACTCCCTATGTATGACATCTTGCTACTATGTGGTTTTAACTATTCCTTCATTCTGCATTATTATCATTCATTAAATTGGTCTAAAAGAGATCACTGAAATGCACTATAATGAAACCAACCTATACTCTCATCATTTTTTGCCTTCTTTCAAGCAATGCCCTTTGAGACGATAAAACCAAGGGTTCGTGAACCCCTAGCGGGAATTGCCGATGGTTTTCAAATCAACTAAAACTCTCGCCCGTGCTTGAAAACTCTAACTTTCCTTCACTGGTGGTCTTTTTGACAACTTTATGAACTTCAAGTACAAACCGATAACATTAAATTTTCAAGTGTAAAGACTTCATTAGGCACATCCATTACTCAAGAAGTTATAACAATAAACAACCCATCGCCCACATAAGATAATGAACTAGTTTAAAGGGATTTAGCGGTGTGAAAAAAAGTTAGAACAACTTAGGCAGAGCCTGCCAGGGTTAGAGGAACTTAATGAAACACCGCCAAACATCTAAACTTAACCAAAACTTAAGTAGGGGCGTTGATTGCAAGGGTGGTGACCAAAATCAGGGTAAAAATTATACAAGTCAATCAAAATACATAATTATATATTTTATGCTTCTAATGATGCTTTGAGAGGGTGTATCTTATATAGACTTTACATTATTTGTTATTTGGAGCATCCAAAATCTCAAATAACAAATAATTTTTTGACGTTTTACTTTCAATCCTTTGAAAGAGAGGCCATTTACCACTTTTACTACACATATTTTGTTGAAAAGTACTTTATTTCTAACTACGATTTTCTTTGTGTGACTGGTCACCTACTCTAAATAGGCAAGATGTTGTAGATTGTGGTTGATGAAATTTATAATATCTATATGTTTTATTGTCTCTTTCATTTATTTAAGATGTCAAATTAAATTGTGATCACAAAAAAATGTTATTCATTATGTAGTGCATGTTACAAGAGATCATGTTTGATTGTAAAATTCAATCAATTTACATAATTATATATTGTATGTTTCTAATGATGTTTTGAGAGGGTGTATCTTATATAGAATTTACATTGTTTGTTATTTGGAGCATCCAAAATCTCAAATAACAAATAATGTGTCAACCTTTTACTTTCAATCCTTTGAAAGAGAGGCCATTTACCACTTTTACTACACATATTTTGTTGGAAAGTACTTTATTTCTAACTATGATTTTCTTTGTGTGACTGGTCACCTACTCTAAATAGGCAAGATGTTCTAGATTGTGGTTGATGGTATTTATAATATCTATATGTTTTATTGTCTCTTTCATTTATTTAAGATGTCAAATTAAATTAAATTGTGATTACGAAAAAAATGTCATTCATTATGTAGTGCATGTTACAAGAGATCATGTTTGATTGTAAAATTCAATCAATTTACATAATTATATATGGTATGTCTCTAATGATGTTTTGAGAGGGTGCATCTTATATAGACTTTAGATTGTTTGTTATTTGGAGCATCCAAAATCTCAAATAACAAAAATGTGTTGATCGTTTACTTTCAATCCTTTGAAAGAGAGGTCATTTACCACTTTTACTACACATATTTTGTTGAAAAGTACTTTATTCCTAACTATGATTTTCTTTGTGTGACTAGTCACCTACTCTAAATAGGTGAAGATGTTCTAGATTGTGGTTGATGACATTTATAATATCTATATGTTTTATTCTCTTTCATTTATTTAAGATGTCAAATTAAATTAAATTGTGATTACGAAAAAAATGGCATTCATTATGTAGTGCATGTTACAAGAGATCATGTTTGATTGTAAAATTCAATCAATTTACATAATTATATATTGTATGTTTCTAATGATGTTTTGAGAGGGTGTATCTTATATAGACTTTACATTGTTTGTTATTTGGAGCATCCAAAATCTCAAATAACAAATAATGTGTCAACCTTTTACTTTCAATCCTTTGAAAGAGAGGCCATTTACCACTTTTACTACACATATTTTGTTGGAAAGTACTTTATTTCTAACTATGATTTTCTTTGTGTGACTGGTCACCTACTCTAAATAGGCAAGATGTTCTAGATTGTGGTTGATGGTATTTATAATATCTATATGTTTTATTGTCTCTTTCATTTATTTAAGATGTCAAATTAAATTAAATTGTGATTACCAAAAAAATGTCATTCATTATGTAGTGCATGTTACAAGAGATCATGTTTGATTGTAAAATTCAATCAATTTACATAATTATATATGGTATGTTTCTAATGATGTTTTGAGAGGGTGCATCTTATATAGACTTTAGATTGTTTGTTATTTGGAGCATCCAAAATCTCAAATAACAAAAATGTGTTGATCGTTTACTTTCAATCCTTTGAAAGAGAGGTCATTTACCACTTTTACTACACATATTTTGTTGAAAAGTACTTTATTCCTAACTATGATTTTCTTTGTGTGACTAGTCACCTACTCTAAATAGGCGAAGATGTTCTAGATTGTGGTTGATGACATTTATAATATCTATATGTTTTATTGTCTCTTTCATTTGTTTAAGATGCCATAAATTAAATTGTGATCATGAAAAAATGTCATTCATTATGTAGTGCATGTTACAAGAGATAATGTTTGTAAAATTCAATCAATTTACATAATTATATATTGTATATTTCTAATGATGTTTTGATAGGGTGTATCTTTTTGCATTGTTTATTATTTGGATCATCCACAATCTCAAATAACAAATAATGTGTTGACCTTTTACTTTCATTCCTTTGAAAGGGAGGTCATTTACCACTTTTACTACACATATTTTGTTGGAAAGCACTTTATTTCTAACTATGGTTTTCTTTGTGTGAGTGGTTACCTACTCTAAATAGACAAGATATTCAAGATTGTGATTGATGATATATATATATATATATATATGTGTGTGTGTGTGTGTGTGTGTGTGTGTGTTTTTTTGTCTCTTTCATTTATAGTTTTGACTAAATTTATCATTTTTTAAATTTGAAAACTTGAGATTAGATTGTGGAGGTCTATTAATGGTAGGTCATTGCAAATGTTTCAAAGCTTAAATTATATTATATGAATTCTTTTGCCAATTTTTTTTGTCATAAATTGTTTAAAATATTTGAAAGATTAGAAGAAACATATTTTAACCAAATTTAATATTTTTTTATATAAATTCTTAAAAAAATATTTTTTAACTAAAATCCACTTAAAAAATGTTGATATTGACATGGTGTGATGGTTTAAAGGTGGCGTTGTTCTTGCCACCAAGGTTCAAACCCCGTTGGGGTGGTATTGTTCAGTGGTTGTATTGGAGATGAGGTTCCCAGTTTGTAACCTCATCGGTTCATAGTTCGGGATCAAAAGCGTTTACTCCTTGAATAAAAAAAATGAGTTCACTTAAAAAATATGGTAATATACATTGTTTCCAATTTCAAAATAATAGCAAAATATTTAATAGTTTAATTTTTTTGGACTTTATTTTTTTAAGAATAAGAAAACCATTTTCTATGTGGGTTGGATATTATAATATGATGTCAACACATAATGATATCGAGACATAGTGTGAAAAGGTTGTTTGAAATGAAGGAAAAGGGTCCTACGTAAGTCCATAGAACCGACTTTTCCTAGCATTAGAGACAAATTTGGCTTTTGAATCTTTATTTTTTACAATATATTTCTACGTGGTCCAAAACGCTTAGCTGTAAAGAGGATCCACTTTAGCTGGCTGTATTCATATTGACGGACCTAATTTACTTCCATAATGTAAACGTGGCATTTGCCCCTACACCTAACTCATCTTGAAATTGAAGCTCTAGATGTCACTTTTATTGTAAAATTAGATCTAACAAAGATTTCTAATAAAAATGGGCATGCTCAAATTAAGAGAGTCATGGTTGGTTTAGAGAGTCCATTAGAGGGGTTGGGTGTGGATATATACCCTTTATGTTCACTTCCCCTAAACATGCTTAAGCAACATTTCAAAATAACTCCTAAGTTACTTGTGAAGAGTCTGGCTACCTTCAAACATGTCATTTCAACTTTTACCCTAAAGTAGGCCCAAATTGGATTTTCCAATGTGTTTAGAGGAAAAAGTTGAAATGATTAATAAATTAATTAAATGACTATACTTTATTTAATTAATGCTAGGAAGATGATTGGTTTGATTAATTAATATTTGGTGTTATTTAGTCAATACTAAAAGGGGATGTATGAGCAATGAATCAAGTGATACTATTGGGCAAATTTAGGTGTTTATATTTTGTCCCTCATTTAGATTAGGTTGTGATTAAGAGATTTAATAACATTTTAAATAAAAAAAATATAGTACGTTGGGAAAAAATGGGTCTAGTGGAAGATGCTCCAATGGTTGGAAGGAGGGGAATGATAAAGGAGAATGAGGTAGGGAAACCCCCACAAGAGGATAGGTGAATTTAAAGAACATGGACGTGTTCTCAAAATGGATGAAAAAGAGGCTAAGAAATATGCTTAGTAAGGAATGGAGAAGAAATATGAGGGTTCAAGAGGATGTTAATAATGGAAGAAGGGATGGGAGGATAATAGATAGAAGTGGATGAAAGGATGAATAGATTAGAACAAGAAGATCTTGTGTTAGGATTAAAGTGTCATTTACCTTGAAATCCTGTGTATTATTCATGTATCCAAAAATCTTTAAAAATATCTTTAGGCACCTAGGGTGGTGTTGGCTCCCAACCAACCTTCAATTGTCTCTAAGGAGATGTGAATTCCTAAGATCAATATTATCAAATGGTTGGAAAAGAAATGAGAGAAATAAGATTCTACAAAACCTAGATGGGTAACCCTATCAAACACACTAAATTCTAATAATTTCAAGATTCTATTTCAATGCCAAAGTAGATATGAAAATTCACAAAAAGTAGACAAGGATTTATAAATTATGGGGAGTGAATAAATTATTCCTTGTATCTATGATGTTCTCATGTGAATTTACATAAAATTATAGAGATAATTTACTCGTTGATGGAATTACCAAGCTAGAATTTGATGCAGAAGCATCTGTGGTTGCCAACCATCTTGCAACAACAAATTTTATTCAATTTTAGAGTGTGATGTTTTTATTAATATTTTGGTGCATTTAAATGATTTTATTGTCCAAAAATTAGAATTAATAAATTGGACAGTTTTGGTTTGCAAGTTGCATTGGGAAGTGTGTCAAAAATTGCATTTTAATTATTAAATTGCTAAAAATTAAATTTAGGCATGGGATTCTTGGAGGTTATGCAAGTTTGAATTATATTAGTTTGTCATAATGTTTCAGGAAGGAATGGGATGCCCATGAGGTGCTTACCTGACATTTTGAATTTAAATATCAAATTGGTGAAATGGGAGAATAATGGTGTTAGCTAGTGGAGGCCTACCTTTCGGGAAGTGTGCAAGCAAGCATTGGGGAGTTAAAAATTTGTTATTGATGAAAATTAAATGATTTTTCTAGGTAGGGACATGGGAGGAAGAAGTTTCCAGTTGCTAAAGTCAGTGGTGGTAAAGAAACTGATTCTGGACTTTATTTGTTTGATTTTTGGTTCTTGAATTGGGAGAGTTGTAGGAGAGGGCGTAGATTTTTCTAGGAGAGTGATTTTATATTGGATTTTGCAATTTGAAGGTGAAGATAAACAACAAATGACTTGGTGAATGCATTGGTGTTATGTGAGTGATTTTTCAAAAGATTGTTGTAGGTGAAGAAGGGAAGTATTGCAAGAAATTGGAGGATTGAAAAGACATATCTGCGGATGATCTTGTTGTCTAGAACATATCATATGATTTAAATTCTAATATATTTCTTCACTCTTCATGGCTGCATTTGTAATCTTTTCAATTTATTTGTGATTTCCATATATTGCAGGAGAGATTGAGCAATAAAATCCATATATGTATGTTGTGATTCCCATATATGGATCTAGAGAAGGCATCATCCAACATAATACTCTTGAGGGGGAGGCCATCATAAAATTCAATGATGCAAGAAGCTCTCAACAAGGGGATATTTTGACTTATATTCTCCTCATATATTATAGATGTCATTTTTATTGTAAAATCGGATCTTTCATTCTCTTTTTTTGAAGAGAAATCTCATCTAAGTAAGACTTCTACAAATGGGCATGCTCAAATTTTAAGAGATTCATGGTTGGTTTTTAGAGTCACTAGAGGGCTTGAGTGTGGATATATACCCTTCATGTTCACTTCCTCTAAACATGCTTAAGCAACACTTCAAGATAACTCCTAAGTTATATGTGAAAAGTCTAGCTACCTTCAAACATATGATTTCAACTTTTACCCTAGAGTAGGCCCAAATTGGATTTTCCAATGTGCTTAGTGTTGAACACACTTGGATACTAAGAGGGGGGGTGAATTAGTATCTTCAAAACTTAAAATTTTCAGCACAATGCAAATCGAGTCTTCTAACAAGATCAAGAACCCTTAAACAGGTCGACAACTCTTAAATAGATCAACAACAATGAAAGATAAAGCAATGAACACACATGCACAAGATAACACTAGATATACGTGTAAAACCCAAGAAGGGAAAAACCATGGTGAGGAATCTCATAATATATGAATAAGATTACAATTTGTTTTAAGGCTCATTGCCTAAGGAAGCACACTACTCCTTGAAGGACTTGCAGGCTAAGGTGTGCAACCTTAGGGCAAGATACAAGGACTTGTAGGTTGAGGTGCACAACCTTAGGGCAAGATACAAGGACCTACTAGGGAGACTCACTATCTCTAAGAAGGACACATGAAGCTTTGGATTTACAACATATGTAGGTAAGTGCAAGAAGTTGGGTCCACATTCAGGGGAAGTGTCATTTTTCAACATTAAAATAGGCACCCATTCATTTTTTAGAATAGGTACCCATTTTAAAGTGGGTACTTGTTCCAAAAAGTTTGAAACTCGTAATACATGTTTTTCATTTGGATCTAGGCTCAGAAAAGGTATGGTAACTCAACCCTTAGCCTTGAACCTACAAGAACAAGATCATGGTAATGACAAGAGAGAAAAATAACTCTGGCAATTATATATATATACTGTGGGAATCGGTTGGGTATCCGTCCCCTATAAACTGCAGTGCATCTGGTAAACTTTTTTCATGTGACCGGTGATGCTGGCATGACACGCCCTCTGGTACCATGGGGACGATGGGGAGACTAGACCTTGTGACCTCTTGCGTGCAACAAGATGCTTTAGCTAATCGAGCTAGGCCCACTGCCCAAATTTTCATATATTTTTAATAACTTTTAATTTGTTAATTTTTTGTTAAAAAATTTATATGGCATCAAATATATAAACAATTCTTTACATAATTGAAAAAATAAAATTAAAAAAATGATAAGTTTAGGTCAATTTATGGTGTCCATACATGAGGGTTTTAAAATCCAACAATTAGCCTAATACAAAATTAATAAATAAATAAATTATAAAAAAAATATCCTCATCAATCTTCATTATAATACACATCTTTCCACAAAATTAATTAGAAAAATATTTTTATTTGGTTCAAATTACATCAACAATACACTCTTTTGACTGAGGCATTGAAGTGTGTCTTATTTACATTTTCCATAGCTCACATTAATTATTGCTTTATTCCACTCTCTCACCACTTGCAATTGATTTATCCTTCAATTTATATCCTCTGCATGTAAGGAAAACATCAAATTAGATCAGCCAGAACAAAAGACAAGCAATGAACCCAACAAGTCGGCCATAAAACATAATTGTAGTGAAAGCAATCCTATCCAAGAGATAGAGAGGACCAAAAAAACTTGTTAGATCTTCCAATGTGATCCCAAACATCAAACATGCCAGCACACAACATCCCAAGTTAAAAACAAGGAAACGTGTAGAAGAAACATGTAACACATTACTAGTCAGCCCAAAAACAGATCTTCCAACTCAATTTACTCAATGTGATTCTCAACATGATAGGGTAGGACCCAAACTCATCTTAACACAACCTCAATTATTGGCGCATACTCCCAACAACATAGTGCAAGCAAGAGAACAAGCCTTGTCAACCATACATCCACAAATCACCTAGAAAATCAACTCAAACAATATGCAACACCAAAGAGATCAAACATTGATGTGTGAACCACAAAGAGACATTCCATGAATGTCTAGCAATACTTCCATATACTTATTTCTCACTGTCATGCCAAAAATAGCTCGCACAAACCAAAGAGAAGTAGAACACTTCATCCCAAAAGCCCAAAAGACACTATCATGAGATAGGACATTTAGAAACCAGCTTGTGGAAAACTTCATCACATGAAAGCTGAATTGAGACATTACACAAACATTAAAAGAACATCCACCAAGCCGTGGGAACAAAAACAATAATGCAGAGAAATTTGGAATATTTTTTCAGATCAGTCTTGACAAGCAATCAAACTGCTAACCCACAACAATTACCAGAGACTTCCTTGGCAACACTAGTGGCCTGAAACGATAATATTGCAACGTCCACATAATAGAAATACTGAATGCCAAACCATAAGATCATATCTTCAAATGTGGAGGAATACAAAGCATTCTCCTAATTTTTCTTCAAAGAAACTTCCTACAATAGATACCTTCACCAACATTCGAAGACTAGAACTTCCTTGTAGCAACACATACTTCCTCAAGAACAATAGGAGATACAACATACTGAAGCCCATCAACAACATATCCCCAATATCAACATTACTTCTAATCCTCATCTTAATAATTTTAATCCTCATCTTAATATATCATCATGATATCATCTTCATTGACAAAAAATATACTCAATACTACTTTAATTGACATCAAACAAGGCATGACATCCAACCATGAACATCAACAACATCACTATTAGCACATTATCATAGTATACCATCAACATACAAATGTAAGCATCAATGATAAACTAAACTGAGTATTGACATCAATGAAAAACTTAGGTAACTTAGGTATGATAGCCCAAAGTGAGTGTTTTCGTTGATGTCAACAATCATTTTTCTCCTATTTTTTTGCTTCATCACCAACAAAATAAAAAATGACTTTGTAAAAACCTAATTCTGAAAGCTTCTAAAAAGTTTGTAATAAGCGTTTGGGATGGGAGTTGCAGTAGGGCATTATTCACGAGATTGTAATATGTTTTGCACTGGATAATAAAATCATTGGATGGCTACGGTTTTGTGGATGTAGCCCTTATTGGGTGAACCACATTAAATTCTTTGTGTTGTCTTGTTGCTATAATTTTTCTATGTGTTTTATTTCTCTATTTTATTGATCAAATATGCATTTAACTATTAGATATTCATCTTCTAACCCTAACAAGTGGCATCAGAGAAAGGTTGTGTTCAGTTATCCTTTGTAGGAAAGTCTCACGGTTGAGTGGGAGTAATGGTAGATTAGGGTAAGTTGAAGGTTGAGAAGTTCAATGGGAAAAACTGTCAGTTATGGAAGATGCAGATGGAGCAATACCTCTATCAAAAGGATTTATGACATCCATTGGAAGGGAAAACCAAGAAACCCTCAGTAATTTTTGATGAGGACTGGGATATTTTGGATAGAAAGGCACTTGGCAATATTCGTTTATGCCAGGCACAATCGGTGGCCTTCAATATTACAACAAACAAAACTCAAGAGTTGATGCAAACCCTAACAAAGTTATATGAAAAGCCTTCCGCTTCGAATAAGGTATTTCTTATGAAATGTTTATTTAATATGAAAATGGTAGAAGGTGGGTCAGTTGCTGATCATTTAAATGAGTGTAATACAATTACTAGTCAATTAACTTATATAAATGTAAACTTTGATGAAGAAGTTAGGGCTCTTTTGATTCTATGGTTTTTCCTGAAAACTAGAATAGCTTGGTAATGGCTGTTAGCAATTTTGTTTCTGGTTTGAATACATTGAAATTTGATGATTTTGTTGGTGTTATTTTGAATGAGGAAATTCGTAGGAAAAGCTCAGGTGGAACATCCACATTAGGCAGTGTTTTGAATGCAGAAAGCAAGGGCAGAACAAAGGAGAAAGGAAACAATTCTAGAAGTCGTGGGAAGTCATGAGGAAAATCAAAGGATAAAAGGTCCCAATCCAGAGAAAAGAAGGATTGTTGGTACTGTAGTAAGCCGGGTCATTTAATGAAAGATTGCTAGTCTCGAAAAATAAAGGAGACAAAAAGGAAGGCAATAAAGAGGCAAATGTGGTAAGTGATAAATTTGATGAGGATGATTTGATTATGTCCCTTGATAATGTTGATGATTCTTGGGTGTTAGATTTAGGGGATTCATTTCATGCTATGCCCCATAAAATTTATTTTATTGATTATGTCCAAGGGGATTTTGGGGTAGTTTATTTGGGAGATAACGAACCCTGTCAGATTGTTGGAAAGGGAAGAATCAAGATTAAGTTGTAGAATAGGAATTATTGTCTACTACATGAGGTAAGACATGTTCCAAAGTTAAGCAGAAATTTAATTTTAGCAGGGCAACTAGATGATGAAGGTTGTGTTGCTACATTTAGTGATAAAAATTGGAAGGTTACAAAAGGTGCCTTAGTGGTAGAAAAAGGTGTGAAAGTAGGCACCTTATATCTTTGTACAGGTCATACTGTTCCTTCTACTTTAGCTATTGCAAATAAAAATCAATGTTCAAGAACAGTTGTTGTAGTTCAACAAGCAAAAAATTAGATAGTTGTTGTAGATTCTGAATCAACATTGTGGCATAATAGAATTGAGCATATGAGTGCAAAAGGTATGAAAGTACTTCATTCAAAGAATGTTTTATTAGGTCTAAAATGTGTTAATATGGATTTATGTGAAAGTTGTGTGTATGGAAAACAAAAGAGAGTTAGTTTTCTCAAGGAGGGGAAGCAAAAGAAAGATGAGAAATTGGAGCTTGTGCATACAGATGTATGGGGACCAACTCAAGTATCTTCTCTTGATGGCTCTCAGTATTATGTCACTTTTATTGATGATTCAACAAGGAAGGTATGGATTTATTTCCTTAGGAAGAAATCTGATGTATTTGAAACTTTTAAAAAATGGAGAAGCTTGGTTGAGAATGAGACGAGTAAAAAGTTAAAATGTCTCAGATCTAATAATGGTGGTGAGTATTGCTGCAAAGAGTTTGAATATTATTGTTCCTCTAATGGTATTCATAGGAAAAAAATGGTTCCAAGGACTCCATTGGAAAATAGAGTGGTTGAGCACATGAATAGAACAATAATGGAGTGTGCACGAACTATGAGATTGCATGTTGGGCTTCCTTTAAACATGTGGGAAGAGGCTGTAAACACTGTTGTTTATTTAATTAATAGAGGTCCCTCTAATCCTTTGGGTTGTGGTATTCTAGAGGAAGCATGGATAGGGAAGAAGGTGAGTTATTATTTTCTCAAAACCTTTAGTTGTGAAGCATTTGCACATGTAGATTCTAAAAATAGAACCAAGCTTGATGCAAAATAAAAGAAATGTATATTTGTTAGATATGGAAATGATGAATTTTGTTATAGGCTTTGGGATTTTGAAAATTAGAAAATTGTGAGAAGTAGGGATATCATATTCAATGAGCAATTGTTGTACAAATATCAGTTGCAACAACATGAGAAGAAAGAAAATGATTACGTAGTGCTAGATGATACATCAAACATCGATGTTCCAGTGGTTCCTCGTGCTCTGCAATAACAACAACAACAAATACCACAAACTCCAGTTAATGTTAGATGATCTTCAAGGATAAGTAAACCCCCAGAAAAATATTCTCCCTCTTTGTATTCTATTTTATTAACTGATGTTGGTGAACCGAAATGTTATGATGAAGCTATGCAGGTGGATACCAAGGTTTAGTGGGAGCATGGAATGGAAGAAGAAATGGACTCTTGCTCAGAGTTCAGGATGGTCGGATGGATGGGTTGGCCTTAACTGCTTTGTAGTGGGAGGGTGATCTCGATGTCCAGTCAGTGGGATGGAGGAAAGAAGGAAGGAAGTTGTTAGGGCGCCGAGCCTAGTTAGGCAAGAGCGCCGAAAGGGGAAGTGGTGGGAAAGCGTAGGGAAAGATAATGTTGGACAGACTTCAAGTGGTAGGTCGGGGTGGAGGATCGATCGCCCTACTCCCACTAACTATAACTATCCGAACACACCTATCGGGCCACTCGGGTGAGTGGGGGCAAAGGAGTAGAGAGAATGACTCGGCCTATCCAATACCCCCGTCGGGGTGTATTGGGCCGAGGACCCTCTGACTAGTTCTAGTGCCCTGGCCGATCACGTACCCCTTCTTCCTTCTATCCTTGACTGGGATAACTCTATCTACTGTTCTTCAGAAGCAAAGCCCGACTGTACCTATTTTTCGAACAGTCTGCGATGCAGCGTAGTTTTATCTATCGTTTCCCGATCCCCGATAGATTGGGTGCCTTGCCCACCAGCTCTAACCCCCGCCAAGGGGAGAAACAAGATGGGCCCACCATTTTCGAAATGTATGTTTGGCAATCCCATGTACCCAAATATTCCTAGGAATAAGAGCCAACTATATTTGATTCTTATTCCTACGGTACTCTACGCTACCACATTGGGGGAAGAAGTCTTCTCTACATCAGTCTTACCAGCCACTCGGTTCTCCTCCCCGAGCACTATACGCCACCGGACGCCACCTCGCGTACGCCGCTCCTGTGGGTACTTCCTCAAGCATTGAATGAAATGACCTGGCGGGTGACCCCCACCGCATGGAAAGAAATAGAATTGGGGGGGGCATAACAGAGGCAGACCTCCCGCTCATCGGTATAAGGCCTGCGTAAGCCACCACAGGCCTGGAAGTTTTGAGTTACCACAGAGCGCTCTCGCATAGAGCAAATGGATGGGGCTGGCAGACGCACCCTTGAGTATTGATTTTGATAAGATTTTTTCTTCGATTGTTAAAATGACTTCTATACACACTTTTTAAGTATTGTGGCTGCTGAAGATTTGCATTTGGAATAGCTAGATGTTAAAACAACCTTTCTCCATGGTGATTTGGAAGAGGAAATATATATGGAACAACCACAAGGATTTGAGGTCAAAGGTCAGAAGAAATTGGTGTGCAGATTGAAGAAAAGTTTATATGGCTTGAAGCAAGCACCTCGACAATGGTATATTAAATTTGATAGCTTTATGGGTGAGCATGGATACAATCGGTGTAATTCAGACCATTGTGTTTATTTTAAGAGGTTAGATGATGATAGCTACATTATTTTATGTTTATATGTTGATGATATGCTTGTAGTGAGGTCTAACATGGTTCACATTAAGGAGTTAAAACATCAGTAAACGAATTATTTTGCTATGAAAGATTCGGTGGCATCGAAACAAATCCTTGGTATGAAGATTACAAGAGATAGGAAAAAAAAAATGTTTTTTTATCTCAGGCTAATTATATTGATAAGGTTTTGCAAATATTTCATATGGAGAATGTCAAAGCTGTCTGCACACCTTTGCCTAGTCATGTTAAATTGACAAAGGATATGTGTCCAAGGACACAAGAGGAGGAAGAAAAAATATCCAAGTTACCATATGCTTCAGCTGTAGGTAGTTTAATGTACACCATGGTATGCATAAGACCAGATATTGCACATGTTGTAGGAGTTGTTAGTAAGCATATGATTCATCCTAGAGTTGAGCATTGGAATGCAGTAAAATGGATTCTTAGGTACTTGAGAGGTACATCCAATAAATGTTTATATTTTGGGGGCTCTACTACTAATTTAAAAGGCTATGTTGACTTAGATTTGATAGAGGATATAGATACCAGGCAGAGTACCACTATGTATTCATAGTTGGTGGGAAAAAAGTGAGTTGGATTTCTCAGTTGTAAAAGGTGGTTGCTTTATCCACCATGGAGGTAGAGTATGTTGTTGCAACAAAGGAAACAAAGGAGATGATATGGCTACAACTTTTCATGGAAGAGTTGGGAAAAAAACAGGCTAAAAATCACTTGTTTATAGATAGCTAGAGTGCTATACATCTTGCAAAGAATTCTACCTTGCACTCTAAAACCAAACACATACAACTGAGATATCATTTCATTCGATCAATGTTGGAGGATGGACAGGTAAATCTGGAAAAGATACATACATATTTCATTCCAACGGATATGTTTACAAAGGAAATGACAAGGGAGAAGCTGAGGTCCTCTTTAGTTTCAGTTGGTCTTCATAGTTAAAAGTATAACAGAGCAGCAGGGTCCAAGGTGCTTATTTCCAATGGGAGCTATAAGTGCAGCGGTGTCATCCAAGATCAATCTCCAAGTGGGAGATTGTTTTGTGTGGAGCTTGATCACTCTCTAAGTGGGAGATCATTGTTGGTATGTGGTGAACGATCATGCTATAATAAGTAGTTGGGATGGGAGTTCCGAGATTGTAATATGTTTTGCACTGGATAATAAAATCATTGGATGGCTATAGTTTTGTGGATGTAGCCTACTGCTAATTTTTTGTGTGTTTTTTATTTCTCTATTTTATTGATCAAATCTACATTTAACTATTAGATATCTTCCTTCTAACCCTAACACCAAGGTCTTCTTCATCTCTCCTAATGTAGCATTTGCAACCAAAGATCCTAAAGTATCTGACAGTGGGAGGTCTTCCATACCATAGCTCATAAGGGGTCTTAGTGCAATTGACCCTCAATTGTACTTTGTTAATTAGGTAGACAACAATGTGATACTTCCTTCTAATACATCTTTAACATGTCTGCATCTTTCAATATTGTCCTAGCCATCTCTTGCACAGTCCTATTCTTCCTCTCCACTACCCCATTCTATTGAGGGGTCCTAGGAGCAGGCAAATGTCTCCTAATACCATGATCTTCACAAAACTTTTCAAATTCATTTGAAGTAAATTCACCTCTTCTATTAGATCTTAAGCATTCATTTCATTCTAAAAAATTTCATTGAAAATATTAAACTTATCAAAAGCTTCTAATTTTTCTCTTAAAAATGTAACCCAAGGCATTCAAGAGTAATCATCAATAAGCAACATGAAATAGGTTTCACCTTGTTGACTCTTTGTTCTTGTAGGTTCACATAGGTCAGTGTGAATTATCTCCAATGGCATTGTGGAAGAACTTTCATTTCTCTTGAAACTTGTCTTTGTTTGCTTTCCCATTTGACACTCCTTACATAATGTGTTTGCAGGCTTGGTTATCTTAGGCATATCTCTCACCGCATGAGTAGAGATGATCTTCACCATATTGTCAAACTTGATGTGTCTCGTCCACTTGTGCCACATCCAACACTCACCGAATTGAGACAATAAATAGGTTCTTCCATTTGTCTCCTTTAGATGATAAACATTTTCATTTGGCCAACTACCTTCTACAACTAATCTTTCAAACCCTCTCTTCTTGATCTCATTGTTGGCAGCACAAGGGCAGACAACTAAGAGGGAGGGTGAATCAATTGTCCCAAAAATTTAAACTTATCAAACTTATTAACCTTATTCTCAGATCTGATCAATAACCATAAAAACATAAATCAACAACACATCAAAAGCACACATAACACCAATATTTTTTACATGGAAACCCTGTTAGGAGAAAAACCACGGTGGAGGTCAGTTACAAGATTATACCTTGTTAAAAGTATAAAGAGTGAAATTGAGAATGCATATGCATTTGGGCACACTGCCTAGAGCTCACTGCTCAATTACAAAAGGAAGACTCACTGTCTTACAAAAAAAATTGGATTACATCCACAAGATTTTGAACTAAGAAAATAGCATCTACTAATACCTGATTACAATTTTGATTAAGCACATGAACACTTCTTCACACTCTTCTCATTCTTCTTCACACTCTACTTTTTCCTTCAAATGATTAGGACATTGTTCACACATCTCATACACAAGCACACCTCGCACACACCTTCAAATAGAATAAACAATCACTTATATATATATCCAAAACAAGAAATTATATCGCTACATGTTAGCCTCAATAAAATAATAAAATGAATACAAACTGTTGGCCCAAAACATTAAATAAATTTCAATGCAAATCAACCAAGGTCGACCACAACATAATGGAGACCCAAAATAAAATCTTCAAACATGAACCACCTTAAAAAATTATTCCTCGAAGATCCACAACATGCTACAACACCCTGTTGGCCAAGAACATGAGAAACATGAACACGTAAGACAAAATCTCCAATCATGAGCACAATGATCAATGCAGATGTGCCACATAGATAGAGAACAATATAGAAACATCCACAAACATCATGAATTACTAGAGAAGCATACAAAACAACTGAACTTACTATAATCACATCATCTTCATTCAGGAACACCAACTAAAGCAACAAAATGACTTTCAGAACACAACTTCTCATAACTCGATCAAATCTTCACGCAGATATCTGAAACTTAATGTGGATAAACTAGATATACTAAAAAACAAACCCTTTAATCTACAACCTCTGATCATCAATGTACTGAGCTAACCAACAAACTGAACTACACTTCACCACTAACAACCTGCAACTTACTTTATTATAATTTTCTCAATATCCTCGACATATACAGCTTCTAAGACATTAATTCCAATAGTGTTGACATCAATGACAACCACATATCAATAACAAAACCACAACATCCAACACTCACAACCTTTGGCATGAAGTGTAAGGTTGTATCCTTTACTGTACATCTGATTGACATTAAGGAGATTGTGCTTCAACCCTTTGACATAGAGGACATCCTTAGTCTTGTTCTTTCCATCAATGGTTATACACCCTTTCCACAAATTTGTGTTGACTCATCACCACCAAACTTGACAGCTCCACCATTCCACTTCTTAAGGCTAATGAGCTTCCCCTTGTCATCAGTCATGTGGTTAGAGCAACCACTGTCAATTACCCAAGCATTTGTTCTTCTTTTGCATGAAAGGAAGTCCACACAACCATTGATTTTCCATTATCTTTTTCACTCTACAAGGTACCAAACTTCTTACATTTTTCAATATCACTCTTTTTTTCACTAACTTTCAAGGTCATGAAGAGTGTTTCATCATTTGAATCACCATGATCCTCATCTTCTGAAGAATAGTTGCTCTCCTTGGAATAAAGACTTATTTTTAACTTCTCTCTTTTATTGCTATCCTTTGATTCTTTAAAAGGAAAAATTACCAATTCTCCCACAATTGAAGCCCTTGAAAGGTAACTTACCTTTGTATTTTTTGGTGCCATTCTTCAATCTTCTCTCAAAGTTCGCTTCTACCTCATCAAAGTCACTATACTGATTAGTTGTTTTATCTTCTTCCTTCTTACTGAATTTGAATGCAACTCCCATCTTTGGAGCATCTTTTTCAAACTCTCTCATTTCAAAGGCTGTGAGAGCACCATAAAATTGATCTACTAAATAGTTATCCAAGTCCTTAGATTCCTCAATAGAAGATACCTTATAACTCTATAAGATTTAGGGAGAGATATCAAAACATTTTTCACAATATCATATTCTTTCACTTCACCACCAAGACCTCTGATTCCATTAACTACTTCATCCACCCCAATCATATAACTAGTAATATCTTCATCCTCTATCATCCTTAGGGTCTCAAATTTCCTTTTAAAATTTTGCATCTTGACTTGCTTCACTTCATTATCTCCTTCACAAATGCTGCTAAGTTCTTCCCAAATATCCTTAGTAGATCTGTAATTCATCACCTTCAAAAGTTCTGAATCAACTAACCCCCTCATGATAGCATTCTTTGTATTGGAATTGTTCTCATACAACTTAATCTCAGTTGGATTTATTGGAGGAGAAGCAGGAGCAGTGTAACCATCCTTGAAAGATTTCCAAAAACCAAACCCTAGAGAGGTTAGATAGGTTTCCATTCTTACTCTCCAAAGGTATAATTTATCCCATCAAACCTGGGTTCCTTATAAGATCCATCTTGTGCCATATCAAACCTTCAAGTGGTTAATCTCCTTTTGAGGAACTTGGCTCTGATACTAATTTTTGAACACACTCAGATACTGGGAGGGGGGGTGAATCGGTATCTTCAAAACTTAAACTCTTCAGTATAATGTAAATTCAATCTTCTAACACGATTAAAAACCCTTAAACAGATCAAAAACTCTTAAATAGATCCAAAAAAATGAAAGATAAATCAATGAAAACACACGCACAAGATATCACTAGATATACGTGGAAAACCCAAGAAGGGAAAAACCATGGTGAGAAATCTCATAATATATGAATAAGATTACAATTTGTTTTAAGACTCATTGCCTAAGGAAGCACAGTGCTCCCTGAAGGACTTGCTAGCTAAGGTGCACAACCTTTGGGAAAGATACAAGGACTTGCAAGCTGAGGCACACAACCTCAGGGAAAGATACAAGGACCTGCTTGAGAGACTCACCATCTCCGAGCAGGATACATGAAGCTTTGTATTTATAACACATGTCAACAATACACTTTGTTGACTAAGGCATTAAAGCACATATGATTTATATTTTCCACAACTCACATTAATTACTGATTTATTCCACTCTCTCACCACTTGCAACTGATTTTTCCTTCCATTTATATCCTTCACAAGTAAGGAAAACATCAAATTAGGCCGGCTAGAACAGGAGACAAGAAATGAACCCAACCAGTCAGCCACAAAACATAATTGTGGTTAAATTAGTCCTATCTAGGAGATAGAGAGGACCAAAATTAACTTGTTACATCTTCCAATATTATCCCAAAGATCAAACATGTTGGCACACAAAATCCCAAGTCGATAACAAGGAAACATGTAGCACATTACCAGTCAACCCAAAAACACATCGTCCAACTAAATTTACTCAATGTGGTTCTCAACAGGATAGGACAGGACCCAAACTCATCTTAACACAACCTCAGTAGTTGGCACAGACCCCCAAGCACACAACGTAAGTAAGATAACAAGCCCTGTCGACTAGACATTTGTTGAAAAATGTGACTCAAATTTACTAGCTTGATCTTCTCCCTACAGATTATGTTTAAATCCTTCATCGACCTGACATTTAAATTTTGGCAAGAAATAGTTTGTTACCTAAGTCGCGGGGTTCTAAAGTTTTAAAACCTCCTAACTTAGTGACTTTGCGGTTCTCTTTGTTGTCGGTGAGTTGTGAGTTTTCAAAACTTTGTAACCTCTAACAAGAAGTTCTAAAGTTTGGGTTTTCAGCGACTTAACGACTTTGAAGTGAAGGATACCAAGCGACACCCACTAGCTCACTGTCTCTTTGGTAGGACCCAGTCTGTACCTGACGGGGGAGTGGGGAGTGATGTCAACCAATAGACATGGTCCTGTACGATGATAATGTGGCTACCACATTGGCTATGGAGACCACTCGATAGTTGCACTATGCGAAGTGGTAACAATTGTGATCTACTTGATCCTACGACCCTCGCTTGCTCATATCTCTTATGGTGGGTCTCGAGAAGACCCTGAGGGAGAGTGTGGATTGGCTGAAAGTCACTAGTACAAAAACAACAATATATGACTAAATAAACTACTAAAAATTGCATATAAATGACTAATTTTGGTCATGTGACCATTAGAAGTTTATTGTCAGCCATTTATAATGCGACCAAATTTATGACTAAACTATTTTATTCATTTATCTAGTCATTGATTTATTCATTGATTTGGTCATTGATTTAGTCATTGATTTAGTTGTTAATTTAGTCATTGATTGTTGTTAACTGGTCATTTATTTAGTCATGGTAGTCATGGTAGTTGTTTATTTATTCATGGTAGTCATTTATTTAGTCATGGTAGTCATTTATTTAGCATTGTAGTCAATTATTTAGTCATTGTAGTCATTTATTTAGTCATTATAGTCATATATGAACTAATACTTTAGATGTGTATGTAAAATCCTATGTTTGGAGAATGTCGTTATAATAACTAGTCTATGAAATTGCAAACCAAGAGAAAATTCTATTGTGCTTGAAACAATCATAAAACTTCAACAAATTTTTTCAAAGGATTGAAACATTGTTGAAAAATAATTCATTGTAGATTCAAATTGTATATAAAATATGTTACAAAGAACTCTATATATAGAGCTTTGAAGACACAATCTTTGCAGTATGCAAACTACTGATTTATTATGCTTTTAAAACTGAAAAAAAAAACTAAAGCTAAAATGTCATTGGTGTGAATGCATGTCTTCAGTGATGCCATTATTGCACATGGGGTTGGTTGTAAATGCATCTAGAACGCACTGGCTTTGCATTTTCTCCTTCCTCTGCACCTATTCACAAGAAAAACAAAGTGGGATGATAAGGAATTTCACAACAATTATATGAATAAAATTATAGTTAAGAAAAATAATCATAAAGAATAGTTTGATAATAAATTTATAAACAATAATATTCTAATACAAACTCATGAAAACTATAAAATAACAATTTTTCCAAGGAAATCAGCACTGTGGTGTCCCCAATTCTCTGTTAGTATATCGGTAAATTTTGGGTTGGCTATACACTTTTATATATACACAAACATTTACTATTAATATAAAATAAAAACTTATATAATATCCCTGAACATTTACCATTAAGAGAATATTAAAAAATAATAATTACTGGAGGCATTTTTGAAAGCCCTTTTCAATAAAACCATTTTGTACATATCCTGCAATTAACGCATTCCATGAGACCACATTTCTTTGAGGTATTTTGTCAAGCAGTTCACACGACAAGCTGCATTCCTCATTGGTATTGACCTTTCACTTCTCTAATTTGGCAAATTGTAGCATGAAAATACGGTTTAGACGAGGGTTTTAGATTATGTTTATTAAAATGAAAACATAGCCAAGATCCTTAAATGAGCACATTTAGGCTATAATATTACAGCTAACTTTACCCTACATAGATAATACGGCTGGAGGCCATACCAAGAAGAAATTTCTAAGATAAAAAAAATAGCAAATGGAAAATGATGGAAGGTGAAACAAAACAAGGTGAACCTCCATCCTCATTTCCACTTGCAACACCCACAACAAACTGATAAATATAGTAGGGTTTGAAAATAAAATGAAAGAAATAGTAAAACATGCTTTTCCCTCCTATGCAATCACCTCTTAGACGCCTTGTCTTGCTTCTTTACCACTATTGATGAACACCTAAACCGAATGGAAACAATAAATGCAGAGCTTTGTAAGGAGGGTGACTCTTTGATGTAGAGACTGGAAATCATCCATCTCCATGCCCTGCCCATTGTTGGCCGCATCACCAGTAATCATATCTTGATTCAATCTGCAATATGGAGAATTGAAACATGGCAATTAGGGCTGGGACTATTAGGTTTTCTTTTGTCTTTCTTCACCCGTGAATTTCAAGTGCCTAATTTTTTTTTTAAAAAACAAAGTGCAAAACTACAAAATGAGATTCGGTGGCTTCAATACCACAAAAGCCATTGAAATTTTTTTCATTGTACATAAAAAGAAAACCCAATTATCAAATCCCATAGGTTTTTAGACTATGCATACAACATTTTCAATTTCCCTTCCAGAAAGAAATATAAAGATCTCTCTTTTAGATGGACAAAAAATACAAAACTTAATACCACAAGCTCACACGGTCATGAAAAAAAAACACAATCTGTATCCAACAAGTTTGGATCTCTAACCTACTATGACTGATGTCAAGGAGGAACCCCTAATATTCTTCTAATACTTTGTCCAAGTCAAACAAGATCATCCACCTGATGAATCCTAGAGTGATGGAGGGCTCCTCCAAGACCATAGACCACTGCTCCCACATACAGAGATGCAACCCCAAGTGTTTTTATGGGAATCATTGCATCCCCACATCCCCTTCTGTATGCAATTGTTGCAATTTCCAGTTGCGCCACTCCCCCCACCACCCACCAAAACCCCCCTCCTCCTCCTCTTTCTCCATTAATATGCAATGCAGTATTATCACCACATCGCTACTGTGCTCAAATTGTGATAATGATCACCATGGGTGTTCTCTTGCGTCAACATGCCAAAAATGATTTGGGTTTACAATTGAATACTAAAATTTTGATGTAATGTTCTGCTATATCCAGAGCGGAGATTTCGAGCGCCTAAACTTATTTCAAAATGGATTCCAAATTTATTAAGCTAGAATGCATAAAGGAAATATATGTATATATATATATATTACTTTCATACCCAACAATAACTCAATCCATAGTTTATTGGCGGTTTATTAAAATGAAAATTACGGCAAAAAATTTCCCACCAAGATTTACCTGCCAAGATGGAATTGAAAGTAAAATATAATATAATATAATATAATATAATATAATATAATATAATATAATATAATATAATATAATATAATATAATATAATATTATATAATGTATATATATATATATTATAATATAATATATTATAATATTATATTATATTATTATATAATATTATATAATATATATTATATATATTATATTATATAATATCATACTATATTATAATATATTATATTATATTGTATTGTAATATAATATATTATTATTATATTATATTATAATACCACCCACTCCCTCAATTGGAAATATTTTTTTAATTATCCACTTTAATATCATATTGTCTAATTTTTATTTGTGTGACTAATTATTTAGTTGTGTTTTTTACCCAATGATCAAATTAGTCATTTATAGTTGTGTTACAAAAATTGAGTAGAATTTAGTCATCTTTAGTTGTTGTGACTAAAAGTTTTAGTCACATATTCATTTATTTAGTCATTTTTATTTGTCTGACCAATTATTCAGTTATGATTTTATCCGATGACCAAATTAGTCATTTATATTTGTGAATTGCAAAAAATTAGTAAAATTTAGTCATTTTTAGTCACGTGACTAAAAGTTTTAGTCACGTAGTCATTTATTTGCCAAATTCTACTAGTGAGTTGTAGAAAAATGACTTGGCGTTTAATGTGTATGTTGACAGGACAAAGGGAGTTCGGTGGGACAGGTTTAAGTGTCTCTCTGACACCTCGACGTGGATTTGATGGTTAAATTGCATTGTAAGCGTTGTCTATGGAAGTTGAACCAAACTATTTCCTATTGGAATGGTGTAACTATGATTGGGAACGAATGTTATGAAACATTGAATGTTCTACAATGTGGTAAAAAAAGAAGAGAGAGTGAGAGAGATAGAGTTTGTGAGGGGTTATGATGTCAGATTATCTCCAGATGGAACAAGATGTAAATCTCCATGAAAGGCTTAGTGCCTGTATTGTATTGTAATTGTATTTTCTGGTTGCTGAATAATACAATGGGTCTATGCTTTTAGAGTGTGGATTTTTTTACCCTTAAGGGTTTTCCCCACTTAAATTTGTGTGTTCATGTCTTTTGTTCCATATTTCATGCTTTAAGATTTTGTTGTTGAACTTGTTTAATGTTTGTTGATGAAATTGGTTAAAACTTGCATGAATTTTCTCTCAATAGGATTAATGGCGGGAAATAAACTATGTCTAATTTTTCTTTGTGGCATAGTTGTACATGTTTTTGAGGAAATCCAAAGAATTTTAAAGCTACCAAAGACACTACTATTCTCAGATGTTCATTCTAAGATGATCTCATTTCCTTACAAGTGGTATCAGAGCCATCTGCTGAGATTTGATTGTTCCCAGTGTTTCTGGTTCTGGGTATTCCTTTTGTGAAGATTTCTTAGCCTAGTAAGCTTGAAGAAATCAGAAGGAATCAGTTGATGATTGATCCTATGGTGAGTGGAAGGTGGTTGCTCTTTTATTTTCAGTTTCATGAGATAACACAACTTGAAGGATGTTGAAGATGGAGAAACTGGAGTTGGGTGTTTGTTCCTAGTTTTGGAAGGCATTGTTTTTGTTACCCCGATTGCATATAGGCTATGGAGTTGATCATTGAATGATCTGAAAGCTTGTGAAATAGCCTACCTCCCTCAGATGCATGTACATGTTGGTGGTTTTGGAGTTGGATTGAAATGGGCCTAGAGTTCCTGAACTGTTGTTTCCTTTTAAGGATATTTTATACTTGCATAGATCAGATTCATGTTCCTTAGAACTGAGGGTTTTATAGTTTTTCCTAAAAATAAATCTATGGTTATGCATATTCATGATATTCCATTGTTCTGGTTGGTTGTATGTAGACTTTTGAGTCCTCTAGATGTGAAGTGGATATGGGTGTGCTTGGGTGTTCTCGAAAATAGTGGTTTTGCAGGTTTTACATGTTCAAGAGAAAAACTTGTGGTTTTGTGGAGCCGCAGTTAAGCTATTTTCTAGACCATGGCTTTTGGGGTGTTGCTGGATGAGATAGTTGTAGTTTTGCATGCATGCTTCATGCATGGTGTGAGGAGGTGAGATGATTTCTCTGCATGGGATTGTTGGTACGTGATCTATCACAACATTTATGTGGTGATGCTTGATGGATTCCTAGACTATGGTGCTTAGATTGTGGACTTAATTGGAAAATCAGATCTGAGCATGATCTAGTGCTTGAGTCATGTTGTCTACATGGTAATTATCTTTTGCATCTCAGTTTCCTAATTACTACTACAATGATGAGTTTTCATGTTACATTTGTGTTGGATCTACGAGTTATGTAGTTTTATGGGTTGATCACCTATTAAGCTACAATGGGATAACTCAGAAGTGGACTGTCTATATCCACAAGGTTGATTCAATGTTTATGCAAACTTGTTAGTTGGCCTTGTCTATGGTCACTTGTGCATTGGTGTAGTTGATGTGAGATGAGATGATAGATGATATAGAGTACTTGGATAGTCAGTTAAGGGGACCTATAACATGTGTATCACGATGTCATTAATAAATTGGATACACAACTTTGTGTAAGCTTTTGACAGTGATGGTGTTTTTACTTGGTTTGGAGATCTTGGCGCCACTTAGTATTATTGCCAAATGGACATGTTGATGTGTGGACTTGGAGGATTTTTAGATTAGTAGATGTTTGGTCATGATGCTTGGAGAGCTCGGTTGTCATGGTCCAGTGGGAGCTTTAGCAGTAACTATGTATTCATCACTATGTGGCGAATGATCTTCATTAGTGTTGCAGATGTTATTAGGAGGAGCTCTTAGATCTTGTTGCTGCAAAAGAGTTCTTTTGTAGTTGCATGGACACTATTTGGAGATGGGTCATCTTCATGATATTGAATATGTGTAACATCTTGGAGCCATGGAGGACTCATGGAGTCTTTGGTTGAGGTGTCAGTGGTGCTTGACAGGTGATGTTGGTTTAGAGTTTGTTTGTTTTATGTCATGATATACTCTTGTTTATGCATTATAGTTTTGGCATGATACATTGCTCTTGAGACCATGCCTTGTTCACTTGAAGCATGAAATCTCCTAAGGGGGATGGTAAGATCGTGATGTCATGACAAGTTCCTGATTCAAATGATTGGAGCTTTGTGTTTTGGGTACATTGATCATTTGCTTGATTACTTCATGATGATGCAGTCATGCATTTGGAGTTTAGCCTGATATGATTGTTTGCAGGTGCTCATGGATACATGGATCATTTTTGTTTCGGGTACATTGATCATTTGCTTGATTACTTCATGATGGTGCAATCATGCATTTGGAGCTTAGCCTGAGGTGAGTTTGTATCTCTCTTAAGAGGAGAGAAGTGTTGTTGAGATGGTTACTCTCGATGAGATTTCAACTAAAATTCTGAGGAGCCTACACCTTGGTTGGACATGAGTTCAATAAAGACCTATGAGGAGATTTCTTTTGGAGAAGTCATGATGGCTTGTATATCTTGGAGAAGAATTCTCATTCCCCACTCTTCGTTTGCTCGACAGTTTATTATTTGAAAGGTATTTTCCCATTATATCTTCCAGATGTGTTATGTTTTGTGCTTTAGTTCTCATAGGATTGAGTTTATTCATGGTCATTGATTATGGAGACTCATTTGAGGATGGTTTAGCATGATTCTATATTCTTTATCTTTCATAGATATGGATCTTGAGCTATGTAGTTAGTTTTGGAGGATTCATTTAAGGGATGTTTGGAATAGTTATCTCCTTGTATATTTGAGTTTGAGATATTATTCATTGATGAGGGCTGCTAGGAGATGGTTTATGGGCTAATTTATTGAGATGAGAAATCAAGTAGTTTGATCTTCTTTGAGAAGATTACATCCATGTAGTTACATGATACATATATTTTTTATCTCGAGATTGAATGATTTTGGGTGTTGTTATGTTGTTCTCTTTAAGGTTTTTATAGAGGAGTTCTTAATCGTCATAGTTGGCTTTTAGAGGTGTGCGTAGGATGATTTTCTATAGGTATATGATGTGTAGAGTTTCTTTCTATCTCAATTATCTTCCTAGATGGTTTGTTTCACATTACATTGGTTTGAGGTTCGATTGGAGCTATTGTGATCACTAGCTTGTGGTCATGTATATTCACTTATGTTCTTGGGTGATGACATCGAGTTCCTTTATCTCTTTCCTTTGTTGGGTGTGGAGAACTTGGGAGAGTTCTAAACTGGTGGTGAGAATTATTCTTGTAGGTTATTAATTTACAGGTTTTGCATATCATTGTGGATGATTCATGATGTTGCTTACACTTTCTATATGATGCTATTGGTAGAATTAGTATGCCTGGATCTTTTTAGATTTGCATTACCCATGCAGTGGGAGCTCTTGGATGTGTATGTCATTTTGTGACAAGTTTGAACATGGAGTTTATGATTGTAGTTTATGGGTGTGTATATATATATATATTTATGGCATGAGTTTACTATGTTTTTGTAGACCTTGGAGGTATGGGTGATTGGATGGATTAGAACTTGTTATGTGTGCTATTTTTAGTCACGGGGGTTTTGCTCAATTGGATGGGAGCAATTAGTTTTTTGGTTGTTGTTCTAGTTGATGATCTATCTTGTTTTCTGGAGGATGACTTCATGGTTGTGTTCAGGTTGAAGCTTTGAATTTTATGTTGTTGATTCTTTTGTATAGCTTGTGAGCACAGTGGAGTGGTGGTTTTATTTCTGTAGCCTTTGCTATCAGTTGGATCTAATGCTTGTGTTCTTTAGAATGGTGCATATACGCCTTGGCTTGTTCCTTTTCCTTTGGTGGATGGTTGGAACTGTTGCCTAAGTTGGTGGACATCTCAGATGCCATTATAGGTATATTGGTTGGAGCATAGAGGAATTGTTTAAGATTCTTGAGATTGCATGTATGGTTGTGATGAGTCGATCAATAACTTCTAGCATTGAAAGGAGCCAGTAAGTTCTCCATCAAGTGGGAGCATGTTGGAAAATGTGACTCAAATTTACTAGCTTGATCTTCTCCCTGTAGATTATGTTTAAATCCTTCATCGGCTTGACATTTAAATTTTGGCAGGAAATAGTTTGTTACCTAAGTTGCGGGGTTAGAAGTTTTCCTAACCTAAGTTGTGGGGTTCTAAAGTTTCATAACCTCCTGACTTAGCGACTTTGAGGTTCTCTTTGTTGTCGACAAGTCACAAGTTTTTAGAACTCCGTAACATCTGACAAGAGGTTCTAATGTTTGAGTTTTTAGTGACTTAGTGACTTTGAAGCAAAGGATACCAAGCGATGCCTAGTAGCCCGCTTCTATTTGGTAGGAACCATTAAGTATCTAGCGAGGGAGTGGGGAGTGATTTCAACCGATTGAAATGGTCCTATATGGTGATAACGTGGCTGCCACATTGGCTGTGGGGACCACTCGGTAGTTGCACTATGTGAAGTGGTAATAGTTGTGATCTACTTGATCCTATGACCTCTGTTGGCATGTATCTCTTGTGGTGGGTCTCAGGAATACCTTGAGGGAGAGCGTGGATTAGTTGAAAGTTGTATAAAAATGACTTGGCATTTAATGTGTATTTCGAAGAGACAAAGGGAGTTCGATGGGATAGGTTTAAGTGTCTCTCTGACACCTCAATGTGGATTTGATGGTTAAACTGTATTGTAACCATTTGTCTATGGAAGTTGAACTAAATTGTTTCCTATTGGAATGTTGTAACTATGATTGGGAATGAATGTTATAAAACATTGAACATTCTATAATGTGGTATAAAAAAGAGAGATTGAGAGAGACAGAGTTTGTGAGGGGTTATGATTCTAAATTATCTCTAGATGGAATAGGATGTAAATCTCCATGAAAGGCTTAGTGCATGTGTTGTATTGTAACTATATTTTCTAGTTGTTGAATAATACAATGAGTCTATGCTTTCAGAGTGTGGGTTTTTTTACCCTTAAGGGTTTTCCCCACACAAATCTGTGTGTTCATGTCTTTTGTTCCATCTTTCATGCTTTAAGATTCTGTTGTTGAACTTGTTTAATGCTTGTTGATGAAATTGGTTAAAACTTGCATGAATTTTCTCTCAGTACTGTTAATGGTGGGAAATGAACTATGTTTGATTCCGCTTTGTGGCATAGTTGTATGTGTTTTGAGGAAATCCAAAGAATTTTAAAGCTACCAAAGACACTACTGTTCTCAAATGTTTATTTTAAGATGATCTCATTTCCTTACAACATCCACAAATCACCTAAAAAACAACTCAAAAAATATGAAGCACCAAAGAGATCAACCATTGAGTGTGGACTGAAAAGAAACATTCCATGAATTTCCAACAATACTTCCATATACTTCTTTCTCGCCATCATGCCAAAAATAGCTAGTGCAAACCAAACAAAAGCAGAACACTTCATCCCAAAAGCCTAGAAGACATAGTCATGACATAGGAAATTTACAAACCAACTTGTGGTAAACTTCATCACATGAAAGATGAACAGAGACACTGCACAAACATTAAAAGCATGTCCATCAAACCACAGGAACAAAAACAATAATGTAGAACATTTTTTAGACCAGTCCTGACAAGAAACCAAACTACCAATCCACAAAAATTACCAGAGACTTCCTCAACAACACTAGTTACCTAAAATGACAAGAGTGAAACATCCACTAAACATAAACACCGAGTCTCGAACCACAAGACCATATATTAAAAAGCACAAGAATGCAAAGCATTCTCTCGATCAGTCTTCAAAGTAGCTTTCTACAACAGAGACCTTCACCAACATCCAGAGACCAGAACTTCCTTGTAACAACACATACTTTGTTGCGAACAATAGGAGAGAGCATACAACATACTAAAGGCCATCAGAAACATATCCCCAACATCAACATTACTTCTAATCCTCATCTTAATATATCATCATGATATCATCTCTGCTAACAACAAACATACTCAATACTACTTTAATTGACATCAAACAAGGCATGACATCCAACCATGAACATTAGAAACATCACTATTAGGACATCATCATAGTATACCATCAACATACAAATGCAAGCATTAATGACAACCCAAATTGTGTGTTGACATCAATGACAAAATTACGTAACATATGTGCAACACTTAGAGGAAAATGTTGAAATTAATAAATTAATTAAATGATTATAATTTATTTAATTAATAATAGGAAGATGATTGGGTTGAATAATTAATATTTGGTGTTATTTAATCAACACTAAAATGGGATGTATGAGCAATGAATCAAGTGATAATATAGGCCAGATTTAGGTGTTTATATTTTATCCTTCTTTCAGATTAGGTTGTGATTAAGAGATGTAGTAACATTTTAAATAAAGATAAAAATATAGTGCATTGGGAAAAATGGGAATAGTAGAAAGATGTCCCATTTTTTGGAAGGAGGGGAGTGATAAAGAATGATGAGGTAGGGAAACCCCCACAAGAGGATAGGTGAATCTAAAGAACATGGGTGTGTTCTGAAAATGGATTAAAAAAAGGCTAAGAAATATTCTTAGTGATGAATGGAGAAGATATATTGGGGTACAAGGGGATGAAAATAATGGAAGAAGGGATGGGAGAATAATAGATAGAAGTGAATAAAAGGGTGAATAGATTAGAATAGAAAGATCTTGTGTTAGGATTAATGTGTTATTTACATTGCAATCCTATGTGTTATTCATGCAAATCTCCAAAAATATTTAAAAATATCATGGGCACCTAGGGTGGTGTTGGTTCCTCAACCAATTTTCAATAATATCTAAGGAGATGTGAATTCCTATGATCAATATTATCAAATGGTTAGAAAACAAATGAGAGAAACAAGATTCTACAAAACCTAGATGGGTGACCCTATCACACACACTAAACTCTAATAAATTTCAAGATTCTTTTTCAATTCCAAAGTAGATATGAAAATTCACACAAAGTATACAAGGATTTCTAAATTATGGGGAGTGAATAAATTATTCATTGTATCTATGATTTTCTCATGTGAATTTACATAAAATTATAGAGATAATTTACTCGTTGATGGAATTACTAGGTTAGAGTCAATTAGGTGGGGAGGAATTCTCTTAATAATGGCCAAGCATATATGAAGAGATATAGATTCAATTGCTAACTATTAATAATATTTCTTAATACCAACATTCTCAATGACTTCAAAACAATTACCATTTCCATATTATGCTGAAACCTACAAATATAATTTTGACAATTTATATCCTACTTAATATGCCTTTGTAATATTTGTATTCCTTGTTATTATTTGTGAAATACTTATATTACTGCTTGAATAATGACTAACATAAAATAATTTAACATACAAAATGTGTGTGAAGAAACAAGTGAAACCCTTAGTTACCTATTTCATAGGAACACACCACTACAAAAAGAGACAAAAAACTAATAACATTCATTTATATAACTTGAACATATATAATCCTTAAGAAAGAGAATTGACAAAAGAAAATCTTTATTATTTCATCAAACACAATCTACATGTTTACAATTGTTTCCCTTAATTTTCTAGCCTCTTTATAATAAAATGATCCCTTTCTTAAATAGAGAGCACTACAAAGAATATTCCCCATAGATGGCTGACACTTATCATATTAGGATCTCATGATCAGTCAATTAAAGACCCTCAATACATGCAAAAATTTTCAAAGGAAGTTTAGGATTATTGTGATTTGTTTAAATATAATAAGTTGGAACTAAAAAGGACTCCAAATTTCTAACTAGAACAAAAATCTTACACATGGGGAATTATAGCAATGCACAAAAAAAGTTGAAGAAGGTCTATAGCTAGTTGAGGTTTCCCAAAACGAATGCTCGATGAACTGAAAAAACCTACAAGAAAATGGTTTTGGAATTCCAACCTATCAAGTAACCCTATTTGGAGTAACTATCAACCCATTTAGAGTTTTTTCTTTAGTTGACTATTAGAATTTTAATATTTTTCTATTTTTTGCTAATGTATCATGTACCTTTCATCTAGCAACACCTTGGTCTCTTTGATAAGACTCTCATTAAATGATTCTAATTTTTATAATTTGTCCATTTTTCATTATAAAAAATAGCATCAACCTTATCATTGTACACAAATGGTGTGACCAATAGTGGTAGGATGTTTTAGAATTGATATCTCCATTGATCCAATGTTTTAAAGTTATTATCACTACCAATCACTAGTGGTAAGTGAAATTCCTACAATGCCTTGAAATTGTTCATTTTATGTTTAAGGGTTAACTCAAGTCTACTCTAAGACTTAGACACATCATTCAATAAACCAACCACTTCATGTGAATTTGAACTTTTTTAGCATCCTAGGGTTATATTTTTCATTTCCATATATTTTATTCATCATCATCATTCTAGGAATCCACGTATTTAAAATTGGCCTTAGAATTGAGTTTGTCTTAGCATGGTTGTATTTGGCCTTTCTCAAATTATCAAATTAGATTGAAGAATCACTAAAATTACACATAATGGATGCCATACTATGATAAATAATACTACTAAGTTAGTAGCATTGTTCACATCCTTTCCTTTGGTAATGGATTCTACTTCTTGGCTCAATTTTAGTTTATCTTTTAAATCCTTTATTCTTAACATCAAGGTGTATTTGTCTTATTGATACATTCTATCAAAGGGTACATGGAAATTCATAGGCTTTGTGGTAATGATTTTGGGTTGCACCATCATTGATTTGAAATTTTTGTAGTCATGCAAAAACTTTGTATGCTCATAATGTAGCTTATCAAAATATACTCATAATTTCCTAGTTGTAGCTTCACTAAACATGGTAGCACCTACCACTAGAGATGAAAATTGATGTGCAATGGTATCTACCAATATATTTACAATAAAATTACCACTCAATTCATTAATTTTTTTGCAACATAATGTTTTTATATTCTAGATCCATAGCCCATATATCTAGTGTTTCATCCTTGCACTAAAGTTAGAGCCAAAGTATAACTCCTTTGATTGCTCCTCATCTCCTAAAGCATCATCATCAATATTGTTCCTCTTGATAGTGTTCATACCAATAGAAAAATATATTTTTCAAATTGATAGTAAAAGAAACCCACTCTCCTTAAGCAATCTCCTCCCCTTTTCAATTGTCATGTTTGCAATAGAAAAATTCTATTTGCTTCTAGAAACTTTGAGTAGTATCCTTATCACGACCACCTTCTCTCTACTTATCCTCTTCCTTCTTTATATGGATGTTAACATATATCTTTACCTTGATTAGCATCATCTTGAATTCATTAGACTTGGTGAATTCATCATCTGATAAGAACCTTTCATAGGCCAATGCTCTTACATCTTGTACTTCCTTGTCTCCTTCTAATCTCATCAAATATCTTTCCAAAGGAATATCATAGATAATGCATAAGTTGGGAAAGGTAATGGCCTACCTTATTAGATTCTCATCAAGGACATAATCACCACTCACTTCTATATTTTTTTAGTTGACCAACGATTAAACAATTCCCATTTATACAATTTCTTTAGGAAAACTATCTCCTACAACTAGTGCAATTAGTGACAGTGAATTGGTTGTTTGGTTACTCAATTTCATGCTCTCCTAAAGTAATCCTAGGAGATGTTTTCCCAAAATTATCAAACTTTATAACATTATCCTTATTATTTAATTGGATCCTTGATCTCAAAATGCACCCTTATAATTTCCATCAAAAATCATTATTCTTCTCTCAACAATGAGAATTCATCCCTATTTATTCTTCTTGATCTCAATTTTTTATTTTGCTAGGTAGCTCCTAATTAAACCTTTAGGATCATTATAATAATGTTCATATCTTGATCTTCCAACTTCTCTCTTGATTTTATCAATAAAATGTTTTGGCTTGTATCTCCTCTCATTCTCCACATACATTATATATTCCAGAAAATTAAGAATCTAAGATCTCTAAGCCTTCCCTGCATACTACATTAAATTTTGAGAATTTTAGATTAAGAGGAGAAAATAACCCTTTCTCATGCTACATCAAATGTATCATATTAGCTTCATTCATTTGACACATTATTTCAAGAAAATCCACTATGTATAAAACCCCCAAAAAACACGGGGTTTCACTTCTCCATCATATATTTGGATAATGGTTCTATCCTTATAGTAGAATTTGTCACCCTA
>VDFB02353049.1:0-26602 GCA_007258455.2 Sequoia sempervirens
CAATGAAGGTTGTGCACCAGGAGTATTACGTGGAACAAAAAAACCAGAACTAATGCTGCCCACACTTCCAGATCCTAATCCTCGTATCCGTGGCCCAAGAGAAGAGCTTCCCATAGCCCTTTGTGACCCTGTAGAACTGAAATCTGCATATGGGGCTGCCATTGCCTCTGCTGCTCTTTTTTTACTTTCTTTCCTTTCGTCATATGTTGCAAGGAGTGCTTTGGCCTCCATCTCAACCTCTATGGGTGCCTCTTTACATGGTATAACATCTCGACAAACGATTCGTGCAAGGTGGTATTTCAGCCGGTTTATGCCACCAGAATAAGTCTCAAGGCAATGGTTGCACATAACCTCTCCTCGTGTTGCACCTGGTGTTCCATGTTTCCAGAAAGGATCTCTTGGTTTGCCACCACTCTTTTTACTTGTAGAAGCCATTAGTAAAACACCTAGCAGAAGAGAGACAAGATAAACGTTAAGAGATAAAAAGTGAAGTTAAACAAAATAAATGAAACATATTAAAATTTAAAAATGATTGAAATTTGAAATATTTGAATTTTGAAACATATTAAAATTAAAAATGATAGAAATATTTTAATGTATTAATTTATATTATGATAAATTGATAATAAATAATACTAGAAAAAAAATAATAACAAAAATAATGATATTGAAATAAAATTTGCAATTTGAATAATCCTTATTTTTGTTTCATCAATTTATCATAATATAAAATTATAAATTAATATATTTGAATTATTTTTAATTTTAATTTTTAAAAATAAATTAAATTAAATTAAAAGTTTTCAATTTTCTTTTACATATATAAGTTAATATATTATATTATAAATTTATAAGTTTTTAAAATAAATCAAATTCAAATTATAAGTTAATAACTCAATATATTAAATTAAATTATTAAAAATTATATTACTTAAAGTCTTAAATAATTATAAATTAATATATTAAATTACAAGTTAAAAAAAAATCAAATTTAAAATGATAAGTTATATATTAAAATTAAATTATAAGTTTTAAAAAACAATTAAATTAAAAAAATTCAAATATTATTAAATTAAAAACAATTAAATGTCTTTCATATTATTTGTATATAAAAATTAATAAAAAATCTTATATGTAAAATTAATAAAAAATCTTATATGTAAAATTAATAAAAAATCTTATATGTTTTAAAAAAATTTAGGTTTTTTTGGTTTTCAAATGGAAAATCGAAAGAAAAAAAATTAAAAATTGAAAAATTACCTGAGCCGTGATTTTTCCGTGCCCTCGCGTTTTTCTTCTCTGTCGTTTTTTTGGCTTACGTTCTACTTCTTTTGCGTGTCTCTCTTCTGTTGCTGCCGGCGCGTCGTTCTCTGCAATCTTCGGTCTTCTCTCCTGCGGATTTTTCTTGTGCCACCGCCGTCGACCTCTTCTCCTCCTTATGCCGCCGTCGTCATTTCTACAGACGTTTTTTCCTGTTGCTGTGCTAAACGCGTTATGAAAAAAATAAAATAGAACGCCCTTTTCAGTCGGTAGTGCCAAGCCCGAAAAAATTAGGGCAAAATAATAAACAGTTTAAGTGCCGCGTTTTTCCTGTGTTACGCGCGATTTTTTGCGTTTTTTTGCATATTACACGCAGCGAGTTTTTGGTATGACGCGGCTGCGAGTTTTTAGGCGATTAACTCGCCGATCAGGTCCTCGCGCTGATTACTACGCGAGGATTAAAGCGTTTTAAAGAAGATTTTTCAACCTATGATGTAGAGCAATCCTTCCTTGATGTGAAATCTTGAAAAGGTGTCAAATTGGATGTCGTAGGATTTTGAAGACTTGTGTAGGATGGACCAAAATCAGGATCTTGAGCATATTGAGAAGACCATGTTTAAAATCCCAAATGAGAAGCAGTCACAACAGTTAAAGGATGTGGCGTAGGAGGACAACTCAAACAATCTACAACATTATTGGTGTTTCCTTTCTTATACTTGATGGCTGAGTGAAACTATTATAAATATGAGGCCCACTTCATATGCCTAGCTTCTTCAAATTTGTTTTGGGATTGAAGAAATTGGAGAGGCAAGTGATCAGTATGGACATTTGTTTCTTTTCCCAAAATATAATGTCTCAAGTTCTTGAGGGCTTGGACCAATGGATGGTCATAGGATGGTCATTCTGATGGATAGTCATAGTTATGTCCTTGAGATAACTCATTATATGTGGATTAGTTCTATTTAGCAGTAGAGAAAGTTTTTGAATGATAGGCCATAAGATGGTCATTCTGCTTTAGATCAGCTCCTAGTGCATACTGTGAAGCATCTAGCTCAATCTCAAAAGGCTGTGAGAGATTCAATAGTACAAGAATGGTTGTAGAACATAATTTCTCTTTCAATGTGTTGAAAGCATGAGAATGGTTCTCTATCGACTTAAACACAACATTGGTCTTTGTCAATTGGTGTAAAGGTGTGGCAATGTTTGAGTAATGAAGGATGAACTTGTGATAGAAGTTGGCAAGACCAAGAAAACTTCTCAATTTAGTGAGAGTCGAAAGAGTTGGCCACTTGAACTTCCACTTTTGTAGGATCCACTCGAATTCTTTGTGCATCAATGACATATCCAAGATAGGGGATGGATATCTGACCAAAAGAATACTTGAAAAGTTTGTATATTATTATAGACTATTTTGTTGAAGTGTGTGAAGAACATGTTCTGAATGTTGAAAATGTACTTTCAAAGGGTGAGAAAAGACAAGGATATCATCTAAGTAGATGATAACAAAATTTCCCAAACAATCTTAAAATATCTCATTCATCAATGTTAATTTTATGATCAGATTAAATGCACAGAAAATTAATTCAAAAACAGACACAAATAACACAGCAGATACCCTGGGAAAACCCTCCTCTTGAGGGAGAAAAACCCAGCAACAATATATCACTTATATATTGAAACAATAATGAAGTCACTTTTACAATAGAGGCCGATATGAAGGCCTAACACATACACTCCAATCTGATGCAGTGGAATATCAGATTGATGATAATCTCATCCAACTATATAAATCAAACTTCTCTCAATGATAAACTTGGACTGCTTTAGTAGGAATTCGCACTTCAAAGAAAAATATCGAACTTCTCAAATTGATGCCGAACAATGGAAATGCCAATGAATATATATACAAATAAGAGATGAAGAGTCGTGTCTCTCCAAGACAAGTCGGCCTGAATAGAAGGATGACTCTTATCAATAAAGCATAACCAATCGCAACTCTTCAAGAGGTCGGCCTCATAGCAAATTGTGCCTCCTCAATGAATGACGTGCCTCCTAAATTCGCGCCTCTAGGTGAAGAGATGTTGGCCTTGATAAATAGACGACTTTCCAATAACAAATATTAAATCTTATTTAGTGAAAGACGTGACTCATCAAAATGACTTAAGTCGGCTCCAAGAGAAAGAAATATAAGTATAATTTAAATAGCCGTTTAGGCTATATTTCAATTATCTTCATACTCGGGTCTGGAAGAAGCAGCCCGTCGCTGCTAGAACATCAACACTCCCTCTCAGCTAGGGATGATACTTCCAGCTGCACAAGACATGTCACCTCATCGTGATGTCTATCACTATGGCTACAACCATAAGTGAAAAAAGAAGAATATCACCTCATCGTGATATCATATATCACCTCAACATGATATCAACCATAATGGCTACAACCATGTATGGTATGTACAAGTGTTCATCACTTGCGTGATGTCACCTCAACATGACTTTCACCATGGCTCTCCTAGAGGGTGAAAACACAAGTACAAGAAAATCATCACGAACTCTCTCTCGTGATGTTGTCATGGAGTCACACACATGACATCCACCATGACTCTCTCAGAGGGTGGAATCAAGGGATTACACCTCGAACTTCTCTTATCAAGAGAACTCATTAATCAAGGGATTACACCTCAAACTTCTCTCATAGAGAAGAACTCGTTACCAAGGGATTTCACCTCGAACTTCTCTCACAGAGAAGAACTCATTACAGAGGATCACTGATACTGAGACTCTTTCTCAGTTAAGGCTGGATTCTCCACCATACCAAGCTTATTTTGAAAGTACACAAACTTTATTCTGGAGAGAGGCTTGGTGAGAATGTCTGTCATCTGCTCATCAGTGCTGATATACCTCAACTGTATAGCCTTCCTCAATACCATATCTCTAATATAGTGGTATTTTATCTCAACATGCTTGGTTCTGTCATGAAACACAGGATTGACAGAAAGCTTCACACAACTTTGGTTATCACAATGAATGATAGTAGGCTCCATTGATTGTCCAAACAATCCTGCAAGGAGCTTACGAAGCCACCTGCTTCTAGAGCTGCCATACAAGCTGCAATATATTACGCCTCTCTGTACTCAATGCTACAAGGCTGCTTCTGTTGCACGGGATATCATGGTGAGACCCAAAGCTGAAGCAACATCTGAGAGTGCTCTTCCGATTTGTGACACATCCTACCCAATCAGAATCAGTATAACCATGCAACTCCAAGTCAACATTTGAAGAATATCTCAACCCATATCCAACCGTGCCACATAGTATCTCAGGATATGTTTAGCTGCAACAAGATGTATCTGTCTCGGTTCACACATGAATTGACTAACTGCACTCATAGCATAACAAATGTCTGGTCTAGTGTTAACTAGATACATCAAGGACCCAATCAAATGCGTACATTGTAGGATCCACCAGGTCTGAACTAGCTGCAACCTCCTTCAACTTATGTAGGTTGGTCTCCATAGGTGTATACATGGATTTGCAATCCATCATATCAAACCTCTTAAGTATATCAATGGTGTACTTCCCTTGACTTAGAATCATCTCATCTGGTTTCTGCCAGACTTCTAAGCCAAGGAAGTAGTGCACGAGTCCAAGGTCTTTCATCTCAAACTCAGAGGCCAACTCTTTCTTACATTTGATGATCAAGTGCTCTTCTCCAGTAAGAATCAAATCATCAACATATAAAACCAAAATCAATGCTTCACGATCAATTACCTTAAAGTACAGATTAGAGTCAGCATCATTCTTCAAGAAGCCCAAACTTGACAGGTAATGATCAATTCTTTCGTACCATGCACAAGGAGCCTGCTTAAGACCATACAAGGCCTTCTTCAGCTTGCAAACATGAGACTCCTTCCCATGTACCTCGAACCCATCAGGTTGCTCGATATAAACTTCTTCCTCGACCACACCATTTAGAAATGTTGTCTTCACATCCATTTGATGAATCTTCCATCCTCTAGAAGCAGCAATGGCAATGATAGTCCTGACAGAGGTATAGTGAGCAATAGGAGCAAAAGTTTCTTCATAATCAACTCTCTCTTTCTGAGAGAACTCTTGAGCCACAAATCTTGCCTTGTACTTCTCTATGCTCCCATCAGCTGCATGCTTGATCTTGAAGAGCCATTTCAAAGATACCACAGATTTTCCTTTGGGTCTAGGAACAATGTCCCAAACATCATTCTTGAGAATTGATTGGTACTCCTTTGACATAGCATCTTTCCAAACCTGTTGACTGGAAGCTTCCTCCACACTAGAAGGCTCAGATTCAATAATCTGACTCATCAAGGCAACATAACTTGAGAACTTATGTGGCCTTTTACTTTCTCTGAATGTACCTCTAGGAGCTGCGAACCTTTCAGCCTCTTGCATAGTTTTCCTAGACCAAAGAGGTCTCTTTCTTCTAATCACTATATCGGTAGGCCCATCAGTAGGTTCCAAGGGCTCAACTGGATCAACATCTTCCTTTGGTTCTGAAGTCTCCCTCTGAATCTCAGGAGTATGGTCAACTTCCATATCTTGAGGAGACTCATCATAGTCAATCTCCACATGAGTTCCCTTGGATCTTCTAAATGTAACATCTTCCTCGAATGTGACATCTCTACTGATTTCAATCAATTTCTGACCTAGAACATATATCCTGTAGGCTTTTGATGTCTCACTGTAGCCCACAAATATTCCCTTCTTGCCAAAAGGCTCCAACGTAGTTCTCTTTTCTTTTGGAACATGAACATAGACAAGACATCCAAAGATCCTCAAATGACTAACCTCAGGGTTCTTCCCTGTAAAGGCTTCTTCTGGAGTCATATTCTCCAAGACCCTGTGAGGACTTCTATTCTGAACATATACTGCAGTCTTAGAAGCTTCTGCCCATAAGAAGGTTTGCAGATCCTGGTCATGAATCATGGCTTTCGTTGCTTCCACTATCGTCCTGTTCTTTCTCTCTGCAACACCATTCTATTGAGGATTATAGGGAACACAAAACTCCCTCTTAATCCCAACATCAACACAGAAATTTCGAAAGCTACTAGAGGTGTATTCTCCTCCATTATCAGATCTGAGGATCTTGATTCTTTTATCGGAAAGATTCTCTACTAGAGCTTTGAACTCCTTGAACCTTTCTAACACTTCCTCAGACTCTTTAGTTTTCAAAAAATAGATCCAAGTCTTTCTAGAGTGATCATGAATAAAAATAACATAATACAAGAAACCACTTGAAGAAGGAACAAACATAGGTCCACATAAATCAGAATGAATAAGGTCTAAAATACACTATAACTACTTTCTCTACTATGGAAAGGAGCTTTTGAATTCTTACCCATAGCACATCCTTTGCAAGTTCCTTCATGCTCCTGATTGAACTTAGGAAGTCCCGTGACCATCTTCTCCATGATAGGTAAGACTCGGAAGTGTAGGTGAGCCAATCTTCGATGCCAAAGATCACATAAGCTTGAAGAATCATGAACTAATGCCTGTAGAGGATGCGTACGTAGCCTATAGAGGCTTTCATGTCTAACACCAATTACTTGAGCATCCTTGAAACTGGAATTCTCCATCCACACAAGAACTTTGCCTTTGGAGAAGGCAACTTGATATCCTTTATCTTCTAGAGCTGAAATGGAGATGAGATTGCGCTTGATTCCTGGAACATAAAGAACATCTCTCAATTGAAGTGAAATGTAGGAATCCAAATGAAGAGTAGAGGTTCCAATCCCTTTCACGGAGTAGCCAGCATCATCTCCGATAATGACTTGTTCGGAAGAATCTTTTTCCACCAAACTTGATAAGTGCTCCTTAAATCCAGTGATGTGTCGAGAAGCACCACTGCCAATCAGCCAAGTGTTGGTATCTGTAGGTACATTGCTTGACAATGCTGAATAGAACAAGTATTCACATGAATCCTTCTGCGGAGAAGCATCATCAACATCTGCAACGGTGGCTTGTTGTTTAGGTCTAGATGGACAATGCTTAGCAAAGTGGCCAAACTTATCACACCTAAAGCATTGAATCTTGGACATGTCTCTCTTCTTCTTGAAGGCGGGTGCATCATCATTTCCCTTATCTCGATTCCTCTTGAAGAAACCTTTCTTTCCATCTTTTCCTTTCTTCTTCGAAGCATGGGAGGCGAGAACATGAATATCTTCATTCTTTGAACTTTGACCAACGCCTCTAGCCACCAACCTTGATTCTTCTTGAATGCAGTGTGCCCTTAGACGATCAAACTTAGGCAATTTTGTTCTTGCACTGATTCCTTGAATATAGGATTCCCAAGACAAAGGAAGACCATTGAGAGCAAGCATGGTCAAGTCTTTGTCGTCAACCATATGGCCAATTGTAGAGAGCTGATTGTTGTCCCTAATTTTTGACTTGTTAAAAATCAGGATAACCAATCGAAATTTTGATTAAAATTGAAGGTTTTTTTCTCTATGGCACAAATTTCGAGGTGCTAAGATCAGCAAATCTCAATTTTAAGTTTATAGTCCTTTGGGTTACTCCTTTTTACACATTCTCGTCCGTTTTCGTTAAATTCTGAGTCATTTTTAGTGTGTTTTTGGTCAATTTCGGGTTTTTCTGACATCACTGCAAGTAGGAGTTTTTGAACTTCATTACAAGTTACTTTTAAATTTTCTTTTTAATGTCTTTAATAGAACTTTTTGAAGCACTTGCACTTTTAGGAACTTTTTGACTTCTTTACAAGTTACTTTTTATAAAGTAATTGTAATAGCTTTTAAAAGTTCCGATTTTCCTTATGTTCACTTGTAAAGACTTCAAAAAACTCCGATTTTCTTAAAGTCACTTGCAAAAGCATGAAAAAGGCCCGATTTTCACTTAATGGAACTTGCAATGTAATGATAAAAGCTCGATTTCACTTGCAAAAGCATGAAAAAGGCCCGAAATTATAAAAAGTAACTTGTAAAGAAGTCAAAAAGTTCCTAAAAGTGGAAGTGCTTCAAAAAGTTCTATTAAAGACATTAAAAAGAAAATTTAAAAGTAACTTGTAATGAAGTTCAAAAACTCCTACTTGCAGTGATGTCAGAAAAACCCGAAATTGACCAAAAACACACTAAAAATGACTCAGAATTTAACGAAAACGGACGAGAATGTGTAAAAAGGAGTAACCCAAAGGACTATAAACTTAAAATTGAGATTTGCTGATCTTAGCACCTCGAAATTCGTGCCATAGAGAAGAAAACCTTCAATTTTAATCAAAATTTCGATTGGTTATCCCGATTTTTAACAAGTCAAAAATCAGGGACAACACTGATCTCTCAAATCTGAAATCCTCATGAAGTATGCAATCACTGACTCTCCTTTCGCCATCTTCACATGGTGTAGTTGTTGCTTCAGTGCAAGTGCCCGGCTGGTATTGTTGATTTCGTACATTTCTTCCAATGTTTTAAACATGTCTCTTGCCGTCTTCAATTTAGAGACAATAGGAACGATATGATCCTTAACGGAATCAACCAACATTTTCATTGCCTTGATATCTTTCTTCTTCCACTGCAACTTCTCTTCTTCCTCCTTAGGTTCAGGAACATTTGACTCTACAAACTCACCCAAGTCATTCTCTTGTAAGGTAAGCATGATCTTGAATCTCCATGATGTGAAATTGGATGCTCCTTCGAGTCTATCCTCAATCTTTTGCCCATTCACCATCTTGACTAAGGTAGAGATAGACAAAGAAATATAGATAAGAGAATAGAGTATTGCTGTAAGGACAAATCTGATCACGATTTCCTCAAACCTGCTCTGATAACATGTTAATTTTATGATCAGATTAAATGCACAGAAAATTAATTCAAAAACAGACACAAATAACACAGCAGATACCTTGCGAAAACCCTCCTCTTGAGGGAGAAAAACCCAGCAACAATATATCACTTATATATTGAAACAATAATGAAGTCACTTTTACAATAGAGGCCGATATGAAGGCCTAACACATACACTCCAATCTGATGCAGTGGAATATCAGATTGATGATAATCTCATCCAACTATATAAATCAAACTTCTCTCAATGATAAACTCGAACTGCTTTAGTAGGAATTCGCATTTCAAAGAATAATATCGAACTTCTCAAATTGATGCCGAACAATGGAAATGCTAATGGATATATATACAAATCAGAGATGAAGAGTCGTGTCTCTCCAAGACAAGTCGGCCTGAATAGAAGGATGACTCTTATCAATAAAGCATAACCAACTGCAACTCTTCAAGAGGTCAGCCTCATAGCAAATCGTGCCTCCTCAATGAATGACATGCCTCCTAAATTCGCGTCTCCAGGTGAAGAGATGTCGGCCTTGATAAATAGACGACTTTCCAATAACAAATATTAAATCTTATTTAGTGAAAGACGTGACTCATCAAAATGACTTAAGTCAGCTCCAAGAGAAAGAAATATAAGTATAATTTAAATAGTCGTTATGGCTATATTTCAATTATCTTCATACTCGGGTTTGGAAGAAGCAGCCCGTCGCTGCTAGAACATCAACAATCAATTGCATGAAAGTGGCAAGAGCATTAGTGAGACCATTATCACAAGCCACTCAAAAAGACTCATTTTGGTCTTGAAAGTTGCCTTCCATGTGCCCCTTTGCCTAAATCCTGACCCGATAATTTCCACTTTTTAGGTCAATCTTGGTACCTTGAAATTGATCCAAAAGGTCATTAATACGATGAAGTGGACATTGATTTTTTATGGTAATTTTGTTCAATGCTTGGAAATCAATACAAAGATGTCAAGTCCCATCCTCCTTGAGCACAAGCAAAATTATTGAAGCACAAGGGGAGTTACTTGATTTAATGAAACCTTTAGACGGTAAATCCAAAATTTTCCTTTTGATCTCATCACATTGGAGAATTGATTGTCGAGACTCGATACAATGGGGCATTAGGATGAGGTGTAGTAGGAACAATGTCAATAGTGTGATTGGTTGCTCATTTTGGGGGAGGTGTCTTTGGCTCTAGAAACACATCTGAATATGTTTGGAACATTTTGTCAAGAGTAGCATGTGGTTTGGACACAACGAATTTTGCTTTATAATCATTAGATTGTGGCCTTATGAAAATTAAAGCAAGCTCTTCTGCTTGATTGATAGCTTTGCGTATCTGTCTACAACTGAGTGCCAGATTAGCGGTGCTTTTAGTTCATTTAATTAAGAATTTTTTATTATCTTGTTGCAATGTATATGTATTATTAAAGGCATCATAATGATTTTTCCGATCATACTGATAGGGTTTACGTAGTAACAAACCATAACAATCCATAGTGGTCATGTCACAAGTGACCTTATCAATGAATTTGGGACCAAATGCAAAAGTCATAGTGCACGTGTGTAATGCCCCATTCTCATGCCTAATCAATTCGATGACCGTTATCCTATTTCCGGAGTTCCCGTGGGCTAATTGGTAAGGCAAGGGGGCTCCAAGGTCTTGGATGACACAGTTTTGGAGTTACAAGTTTTTTTATTATTGCAATGAGCTTTGTGGGCAATATTGATGTGAATGACTGTAACATACACCCCTGAATTTTTTTTTTGAAACCCTTGTTTGATGCTTTGCTTGTTCAAGGTGGTGTTTGAATTTGTTTTCAATGTGTTTCAGATGCATATAACATAAAGGAAATGATTGCAATAACAAGAAACACTAAATAACAATGCCTTTCAATAGAAACTGAAATAAGCATATCATTAAACATTCATTTTCTGTTATATAATCAGAATATTACATTGATAAATCAGACCTGGTAAAGGCTTGTTACAGCAGCAATGGAGCTCCAAAATAGGCACTGAACAACACCAAGCTTTAGCCTTCAAAACACCCTATCTCCAACGTCTAGTTCACCATGTTCAATCCCCAAAACCCCAGCAACTGAAAGCCAACACGTGCTGGTCAAAACTGAAGATTACCAGCAACACGGGCGTCCCCTCCAAGAAGTTCGATTTCCTCTAGTAAATTCAAAACTCCATCAAAAAATTCAAACTTGTTCTTGAAATGATCGACATGAAAAGCCCCTTCCATTTATCCAATACCCATTTTGATTCCTCAAGGCGTCTCAGAGAAATGAGCAATAAGGTGAGTTCTGATCCAGACAAGCAATGCCCAGAAAATGAAACTAAGCACACCAAAATCTTCACAAAACCACTCCAAACTGAAAACTAAGCAAACCACACCAAAACCCCTCAAAAATACTGATAAATCTTCATTTTTAAATCACCAAAATCAAACTCTGTGGAACACTGTATGATCCCTGCTGTAGAATCACTCACTATCTGATTAGGGAGGATATTTCACCATCGAAACTAGCCCAAACGAAGAGGGTTTTTGTTCTTAGTTCGCAGCTCAAACACTTTGGAAGAAATCCAACAACATTTCGTTATTTTGCTAAAGTAGAGATGATCAAATGAGAGCCAAAATGAGAATATAAAGAAGCTAGGGCTGCTGGATTTCAAAAGCTTCTCAAATTCTTCCTAGAAATCAATGCCCTTCTTGAGCCTTTTAAAAAATTAAAACATTTTAACTCATCTTCCCCCCTTAGGCGTCCCACATAAGAGGAAATATTATTAATAAATCCATTTAAAACAACTTTAAGTTGTACGCCTAGGCCATGGTACTTTTTTGAATGACCACTCAATCCCTCAACTTAAGTTTATAAAATAACTTTATAAAACAGCTTAAGTGACTGAATTAAACAAATATCAAATGCTCCAACCTTAGGCTCTCCAAACTGAAAGAGAAATAATGCTGTTGCGAACATACTGGGCTGGGACCAACTCCCAAAAATGACTTACTATAAATAACATTGCTAAAAATAGTAAATGTGCACCAAACGCCAAACTAAGCAAAACATAGATCACTGAAGAGAATTGTGACCAACTGAAGATAGCAAACACCATAAACCGATCACTACTATAAATAGAAACCCCTTCGAAATCCAACATTGAACTGCTAAAAATAGTGACTTCAAATGCATTTTAACCACATTCTGAGTAGTCGTCATAACTTACTAAAAATAGTAAGTCCCAGAAAAGTTACCTAATGCAGTTGCATGTCATACCCCTGCGAAGCTCTTTGAAAACCCTGAAGGAATCCATAAACCAAACTGCAAAACTCCAACGTGCAAACCCCTGAATCCACAAAAGAGACCTCTAAGTAGTTGGAAACCCTAATTCTGCATCTGATTGGCCTACGGGCATCCGGGGATAGGCTAACAATCACTGGAAAGCGTAGTGCTAAAAATGGGGACATTACAATGACACTTTCTGAAGTGATTTCTAACTTTTGGGGTGTTCTCCATACTTCTTGGAGAGCACGTCTATTTATAGTAAGTCACCAAATTGGCTCCTATTATTATCTTATTGCCTCAGTATCATGTTGGCGTGGTCAAATTTGGATTCCGATGTATTTTGGGATTTTCCGCAATTTGGGGTGGAATAATTTCTACATTTAGTATTTTCTTGCATTCATCTTCTGTATGTACAACTAAAGGAACTTCCTCCCATTCATCTTTTGAATTGATCCGCTCTTGCTCTTCTTTTTGCAAGTGAGGTTTTAATTTTTCCTCACATTGTGTGAACACATCGAGGAACAATGTATATGCAAATGAAGAGGGAACCCATTCTTGTTTCCAAACAAACCACAATATAGATATGGTGGGTCAGGAGAAAACATCACTCTCTTAGATAGTTAGAATCATAATATCTTTCATGGCTGCAAACACATCTTCATTATGTGTGTTCTTGATCATGGCGAAGAAATGATGGAACATGTTGTAGATTAGATCTTGCAACCCTATGTCCACAAGAAGGTTACTTGTCATGATTTTCACAAATGTCTTTATGATGGTCATCCTTCTTGAGTAATGCGTACTATTGATGTCATCTAGGTCTTTGAAATTGTCTACAATCATGTGCAATACCTCTTTCATTATGTCGTCGTCATAAGGAACTAGAGGTACCAAAACTCTCATTACCTCACTTAAACAAGAGGTAACCAACAAATTGATTTCCTCATTATGATGCCTACCATTTATGCTGATTCAAGGTGGTTATTGTAGGAGTTAGATCTATATCTAACACTTCAGATGATTGCTCAATGTGGATCAAACAGTCTTCCACCTCTTTAAGTTTGTTCAAGACATCATCCCTTGATTGTAATTCAGTAGTAAGTTTGTTGCCTACTTCATAGAGTGATCTTGCCAATGGTTTGATATCTTCTATTGTCATGATTAATCAAGTTTTTCAACATTTACCCAAAGCTTGACAGGTTCACTAGCTCTGATACCACTGGAATAACCCTTGCCCAAGTTTGGTGGTTTTAATCCATTAAGAGTTGACAATGTAAACATGTCAAAAAATAACAAAATTGTACTTTGTAGAATTATTTTAAATCTTGCATTTATTTTATTGATAAAATATCAAAATATGCCAAACACAACTAGTCTTTAAGAGTTGACAAAAATGGATAACACAAGTTGTTATTGGCTATCTATATATTGATAGAAATAGATAATAGAATTAAAATAGTGATAGCCAATAACAACTTGTATTATCCATATTATCACTATTTTAATTCTATCATCTATTTCTATCAATATATAGATAGCCAATAACAACTTGTGTTATCCATTTTTGTCAACTCTTAAAGACTCGTGGTGTTTGGCATATTTTGATATTTTATCAATAAAATAAATGCAAGATTTAAAGTAATTCTACAAAGAACATTACAAAGTACAATTTTGTTATTTGTTGACAACATGTTCACATTATCAACTCTTAATGGATTAAAAACCACCAAACTTGGGCAAGGGTTATTACATCAACAGTGACAATACCAAGGACCTTGTCCCTAGCTTGTCAAGGGCATGAAAAGACCTCGTCCTTCTAACCCTTAGCCCACCCTGTGAGCTCGGATCCCGTCTGATTTGCAAATTACTACCTAGGATTCAGAATTGATAACTTGATGTATTGTCTAGACTATTGCTGATTTATATTTCTTGATGGATTGACAATTCAATCCTTAAATAATACACGAATGCTTTATGAATGTCTCTTGAGTGAATTTCTGCAATTATATATGGCTGAATGAGTAGTTTGTAATATGAAGTTCTGAATTCATATGTTGAATTGCTTGTGAGTTGATTGTAAAATTTTAATTTCTGAATTGATATTTGAATGTGTGTTTCTTGGATAATCTGCTCAAATGAAATACTCTCCCTCTTATATCTTCAATTTTTAGGGAGTCACACCTCTTCATTATTTCCGCCTTTTTGGAAGAGGCACAACTATTCCCTTAACCACTGGTCTGAAACCTTTAATTTAATTTTAATTAAATATCTCTGACTTTAAAGAGATTGCTGCCCTTGTTAGAATCAATCCCTTGATTAAAATCGCTGCCCTTGCCTAGACTTTTAAGTGCTGCAATCCTTTTTAGATACTTCAATTTATTTCTTACTTGGGTGGGGGCATGAAAAGACTCATCCTTTTCATGAAGATGAATGGTTCACCCCAAGGAGATACACCAGGGCGGATGTGTCCCTTATCTAACAACTACAACTACAACTTGAGCTCACCAAGCTCCTAAGTAGTCATCTTGTATGGCATGCACGAGATGGGCTCTACTCTTGGAATGAGGTCAATGTGAAAGTCCACACCTTGCTTGGGCAGCACACTAGGGATAACACTTGGAAACACGCTAGCAAACTCCCTCAAGAAGGGGTGATCATGGAGGAAAACCTCTTGGCTTTCGTCCTTGGAGAGATCACTCATTTGTGATAGTGAACATTTGGCATACCTTCTACATACTTTGCTTTAGTTGCATAGCTGAAATCATATGGAGAGAGATGGGCCATTGAATCCCATCTATCACTACATGATTACCTTGATCATTGATACACTTTACTACCTTTTGGCAACAATCAATACTTGGATGGGGAGCATTGAGCAATCCATATCAAAGACAATCTCATACGATCCCAATGGTAGGATGCACAAATCTACAGTTGTGGTGAAGGTACCAAGACCCAAAACACAACCATGCATAAAAGAACCTATTAGCACCAATGACTAGCTCAACTTGCCAACTATTGTCCTGCCTTGCTACCATTAGCCTACATTGCTCAACCAACGATAGTGAAATGAAGGATTCAAAATCCCTTGAATCAAATATGCATGCTTCCAAGCATGCATAAGGTCTCTACTACTGTTCCTTGATGATTAGCTTGGCGGTTATCCGTTGTTGCATACACTCTTTGAGATCTGCCAACATCTTCCATTGTTTGCTTTGACCCTGTGACGTTATGATCACTAACTGCTCCTATTCTCTAAGGGCAATGCTTAGCCATGTGGCCCTCTTGACCACAAGAGAAACATTCCTAACACTTAAGGCAACATGGGTTGAGGTCTACTTGACTGTTGACAGATTGAGAAATTAGGACTACGTTGGCCACCTCCTAACTTCTATTGCAAATCACACTGTTTGAAATATTTTCTGCCTCTATACGAGTAGAACCTCCACTAGGTTGTCCGCCTTGCTATCCCTATTGAGGTTTTTTCTTCTAAGACAATTGTTGTTGCTGAGTTCTAGGTGGTGTCGAGGAATTCTTGAAACTCCCCTTGATTGGCACAAAGACACCTGAACCCTAGGTCCACCCTGATAAGGTGTCATTAGCTATGAATTGAGCTAGCTCCCGTGACCTGTAAGCTTATTTTCCTTTGCTAGCTTTGGTTTTTCCATGGTAATTTCCAAGGTCTCAAGGGCTATCATACAAATCACTTCACAATGTGAGAGTTCAACCTTCTCAGAAACCTCTTCACCAACTTCTCATCCACTACAAAACCTACTTATCACTTTAGTGCAAAGAAACAATTCTCGTACTGAGCCACTATCATTCCTAGCTACTAGAGTTCATGAAACTCATCTGCACAACATTGCTGAAGTGCTTAGAAATATAATGAGCACAAAATCTCTCTAGAACGGTCTCCCGAGTGATAGTGGAGATATTTAAATTCTGCTTTTTCTCCTCTTAGTTCCACGAGTAGAAACGTAACCACGAAGTTGCATGATGGCCAAATGAGCTTGTGTGTTACTCTCATATTGTTGCATGATGAGGCATTGCTTAAGAGCCCAAGCCTTTGCCTTGGCTCCCTCAATAGATCTTTCAAAGGTTGGTGGTCATAGATGAAGGAGATCCCTGATGTGACTTGCCATTGAAGTGATACCATCAGCCACTTGCTTGACCTCTTGATGAGGCCTCTCTTGATTGAGCAGTTCCTTCACTCTAGATCAGTTTTGCCTCTTGGGGTGCTCCCTTTCTTTGAACTGATTCCCTCCCATTCCCTTACACAACTGATAAACAATTGCATATGCTTCCTCTTGCCTTGGAGGAAATCTTGAAAGCAATTCTTGTATTAACCCATTATCTATTGTGTGTCAACACCTTCCTTAGGTTGGGCATGCCTCTCTATCGATGTATCCTCACTATAAATTTCTGGAGATTCTTGGTCAAAACCTCTCAAACAAGTGCAGCAGTACCTTGGGGGTATTTCCTTTCACAAACATGTGGATTAGCCCTAACACATTAATCCAATTCGTGCACAACAAAGGATGAATAGAACAAGCAATCACACACAACCTAGAGCTCCAATGTTGCAACATGGGCTTTGATACCAAATGTAATGCCCCAAGCTTTCATCTAGGACATTAACAGAAAAAAGATAGATGGACAATTGTTTTGCAATACAAATGTGAAACTAAGCATGCCACACTGCATGCCTATGTGCTCAAGGTGTTGTGACACAACACGACACACCTTGCATGCACACCAATGCACCAAGCATGGGAATGCAAGTGGAAGACTTAATTGAACACAAGTCAAATAACTGCGACAAGAACAAATAATGAGGTCTAGTGGAGATTTGGAATTTCCATGTCTACATGCAATCCTTGCAATTTTCTTGCCACACTACTTTCCTTGCATTAGGGATTTAGGGAAACATGAAAGAATTTGCACTAGTTTGGACTTTAGACTTTAGTGTACATGTACCAAGTATTTGAGACTTTGGGGTCTAATGCACACTAACTAAGCAAACTCAAATGTTAAGGTCTATTTTACACTTCCTAGACATCTTGGACTTCGAGGTCTGATGTGCAGCTAGCAATGTGCAAGTTAGAAGTTCACTCTGAATTTGAAGTCAAGTGGACTTGTAGCTTGAACTTTCACTTTGGACTTTAGAGTTCGATTTGCAACTTGCATCATGCAGTTTTCAAATCCAGGTTTGAAATCTTAACTTGCAAATCTGGACTTTCAGGTCTGATTTGCACTTAGCAACCTGCAATCTACAAGGTGAGGTCTGAATCTTGACAGGCTTGTATTTGGACTTTGGGTCTGAGTTGCAGATTGCAACCCTACACAAAATTCACAAGTCTGGGACAATTCCGATTTCACAAATAGTGGGGCATGGTTTTGTCATTTTGCATGCTTGACAAGAATGACCTGGGCCAAGTATTCGAGCACCTATAGGTTCTTCATTGGATGAACAAGAGATTCCCAAAAGGCCCTAAAGACTAAATAAAACCAATGTCAAGCACCAATGCCCGCATAGACCTATACATGCTAAGAGAGTGACAAGGAAAACAAGGACTTGGAATGGTAAACTTTTCTATCTCTAAGCATAACATACATTTACTAAGCAAGTACATATAACAAAACTAGTCTAATCACATGATCTTTCTACAAGAATAATAAATCATGCTTTTTAGACATGTTTCCTCATTACAACCAAAAATTGAGGATTTCATTACATATGCCATACACATTCGACTCCAAAGTCAAGTAATGATAGAATAACTAATAAGGATCACACCCCAAAGGTGGGTGGATTACAAGCCATTACATAAATGTCCTTGGTCATAATTAAATATTTACATATAAGGACTCAAATGTCCTGAATCAAACATGATCAACAATAGTACAAAATGATAATTTAACCATCGTGCACTCCAAGATGCTCCAAGGATCTATGGGCTCCAATGGTGGTTCAACATCACCCAACCATTTGGAACCATTAGTCCAACCCCTCTAAACTAGGAGGGAATTGATTGGGTAGTCATTCAACAAGCACACCACACAACATGGATACGACACATGATCATCTCACTAAGGCACAACATAGAAGACAAATCATACAAGGAATACTCGCACATGAGATTGGGAACAACACACCAATCAAACATATTCAATGGTTCACAAGTACAACCACTCATCCGATTCACAATTTGACATGCAAACAAGGGAGCATCATAGTTACACTAATGGAGTGTCATCATGTGGAATCTACAACCCTTGTAGGAGAGTTGAGGACTATGCCCCATTCAATGGAGTCCCCAATGACATTGTCATTGATCTTTGGGATTGGCCCCAACTCCATCATGATCATACATTGTACTTACATGGGCATATGACAAATGAACTCGCAAATCAAGACTTTTTATATGTGAAATGTGTAACCCCATTCTTTTTAATTAATTATCTTTTAATACCTCTAATTGACCTTGACATTGTTTGCATTACAAATGGATAGAGTTGAGAGTCCACTCCATTAAGACCTATAGATCTCAACTTCCTAAGGCCACATAGTCAAGACACAATATGGGAATGACATGGAAAATGAGGTTTGAATATGACATATGTAGGTCCAAAAGATTCCTCATCCTCTTTCCTTAATAGATTTCCATTCCCACAAAATATGAAGTACAAATGAATGCTGAAATCTAAATTTTTATTTTACATCACATTCTACCATTTCCCAAAACTCCCAAACATTCAGTGGTTAAAACTTAAAATTTTCAAACATGAGATCATCAATTTTAATGAATACCCTTTTGAAGCTAAGGTTCTCAAACACTTTTTGTACGATACATAACAATTGTCCGAAAATTTGCCATAGTTTTAGCACAAAAGGGAAACTTTCCAAAATAAATTAATCGGGGATTGTTAAATTGATTTAACTCAATTTAGCAATCCACCCTTGCAATCTTTCCTACAAAATGGAATGCCAAAGGTTGACATGGAAAATGTACAAGAAATTCAAATAAAAAAGGTTGAAATTGAAACCCTTATCTTCAACCAAATGCACAACAAAGAGTGAGGGGAGAGTTATTATTTTTCTTTTGGAGAAGATTCGCCTTCCAAGCACAAGAAATTGTTCCCCACTCATATCCAAGCCAACAATCAACCCACAAACCCCCAACTTCCCATGCCAAGCAAGAGGAGAAAAGAAACAAAAAGGGGAGATGTGCAGCCCTAAATTCCAATGCCCAGGCAAAATGCAGTTCCCCCATTTTCCTACACCTAAAATGAGGTTCTTTTTCTTTTCTTGTATGCAAAAATTCCTTTTCAAAAGCCTTTCCTTTTTTTTTGACCTCCAAAACATAATACAAGGCATTATTTCATTAATATAAAGATAAACCTTTTGCATTTCTTTTTAACAACACATGCCTAATTTAATTCTTTTTAGGATTGGGCAATATTGGAAAAGATAGACAATATACTCACAATTTTGTAATTATAAAATAAATTTTGAAGACAGATTCTATTTCACTCAAGCAATTCACACACCCTGTGAGAAGTAGAACTCTAAACAATGTATATAATTCTTAATAACAACATTGAAATCATTTCACAAGCAATCAAACAATTACGGAAAATGATTAAATGCACTAAAATCACAGGGATCAAACAAAATCTACAGAAAGCACACAAACACATTTTATGGGTTTTCCACATGACTCAAGAATCCAAAACCAACTGATTCAGATTTAGGCCACACAATATGCATCTCATAGCTCCAAGTCGAGCAAGACAGGAAATAAAACATAACACATTTATCTAAGCCAATAGTTTCCACTATATCACTGCTGGGGAAACCTATGCCTGCACACTCAAGGAAAACATTAGGTGTACTTGTCCAACACGAAATAGCTGAAATACAATATTTGTATATATCTACCAATAAGATAATATTAAGATCTACATCTAATTGAAAATCATCCAACATTAGCATGATTCAGATATATAGATGTGTAATAACTAATAAATAATCACAATGCTGAACTCAATGAAAATATACATAATCACATGTTGAAAACAATGAAGCTAAAACACTGCAGAGCCCAAGCATGTATCAAACCACACATAAAACTAGGTACAATAATCTATACACCTCAATGGCAATCCACAAGAACATCATCCACAAGTACAATAACAATACCAAAGCATCACATGAATCCAACATATCCATATTCACACATATATAACTAGATACAAGGTCCATACACCTTGATGGCAATCCCCATGAACATCACCAGCAAGTATGATGGCAGTACCAAAACATCAAATGAGTCCTAGCATATACATAACCACATACGTAAATCTAAAATCCATGGCCTATACACCTTGATGGCAATACAATAATAACATCGAAAAGTACAATATAGTATCAATTTCAAAATATCACGAGTAACAAAAAGAGGCATAGATGCATGAGGTCTTACATTGTGCATCTTGATGCTTCACTATCCACATACCACCTTGTATGATAAACAATGTTAGTGGATAGGCATGACACTATAGAGAAGGTTGTCTCAAGCTTGGATGAAAGCTCATCCACTGTTGAAACTTCCACACTTCTTGCAAACTGCTTCTATTGCTATTGCTACTTGTCCTTCCCCTTCTTCTCAAGACACTAAGAAACATAGTGGCCATTCTTGTGGAATTTGAAACACTTGGTATGGCTCAAGTCTTTCTTCCCTTGTTAAGAAGAATTTGTCCTCATTCTTTCCCTTTTGACCCTTACTGTGTTTTCCTTTCTTACCACCTTTTTTGAAGTTCTTGATTCTCTTCCACTTTGAAAGAAAAAGACTCTAGTTTGGTCCCATAGATAAAATCATCCTCAATATTTTCACAGGCACCACGGGCAAAGGGGTCCTAGGATAGAGCTATGGGCACTACTCATGGTCATCCATCTTCACCCCTATTGTAGCAAGTTGATCTTGAAGTTTAGTGTAATGTCCCCTTCTTGTACCTAATCAGTTTGGGAGTTCCATTAGCCTATTCCAGAAGGCTAAGTGGAGTTGGTTAGGGGACTTAGAGCCTATGTTGGGCTTTGTGGTGGTTTTCGGTGCTTTCTAGCAAGGGTTACTATTTATAGCAATGGCCATTTTAGTACTTACTATTTATAGTAAGTTTCAATATATCTCAGATTGTGCCAGTTTGGTGTTTGGGCACACTTACTATTTTTAGTAGTTGCTATTTTTAGTAGTTGCTATCTATAGTAAGAGTTATTTTTAACAGCTGGTCTTGACCTTTGTTTCTCCAGTAGTGCAATATTTTTTGTTTGGGCGTTGGTGAGTTCTAAGGGTTATCAAATCAATATTTTTATTTCCGTCACTCAAGTTTTGTTATAAAGATACTTTATAACTTAAGTGGGGGTCTTATGTTCATAAAAAGGATCCCTTGTTTCACGCTTAGGATAAAGGTGAATTAAGTTGTTTTTAAAAAGCAAATGTTTAGCCTCCAAAAGTGGATGCCAAACTTGGGGGAGGCATAAGGAATTAAAAAATAAATTAAAAATCTCATGAAGGGGGCGTGGGGTTTCTTGGAGGGAAAAGTGAATTCGATTTTGGTTGTCCTAATTTCCTCTCCTCTTCTATATAATCACCTCTTGGGATCTCATTTGGTTATTTATCTCTACTTTGGCAACGTAAAAGGATGCTGCTGGAATGCTTCCAGATTTCCATTTTTGTGAGTTGAGGACGAAAAACCTCACCTTTGGTTGCTGGTTTTGGTGGTGAGAGATCCACCCTAGCCAGAAGGAGTGATTCTACTTTAGGGATCACCTTTGCACTTACAGAGTTTTCTGATTTTCACCATTTTGGAGGTTTAGAATGAAGATTTTCTCTGTATTTTGATGTGGGATCAGAGGTTTTGGTGTGATCGATGCATTGCTTCATTTCGGTGTGTGTTTGGAGGTGTTTAAATTCGTTTTTAGAGGTCTGATATGCATTTTCAGAATTCTGGAAATTCACTTTTTCACAGTGGCTGGAAGTGATAATTTGCTCGTAGCTCCGTTGGTGACTGAAACTTCGTTTTGGGCATTGCTTCAAAGAATTCCTCACAGCTGGGCGCCACATTTGAAGTACTCACTCACATTTTTTGGTGAAGTATTGATTTTTAGGAGCAAACCGCCTCTCCTAGGGAGCCATGCCATTTGGGGGTTAGTGCACAGGCAGGTCTGCTGATGTATAGGCCTGAAATCTGCTCATCTTGAGGTTTGTGCATCTGTTCTGTGGTGTGAGATTGTGGTGGTTGGTTATCTTCTATTGTAGCTATCTTATGGTGCAAGTTTGAATGCGAATTTGCTGCCCTTATATGACTGTTATCAGGTCTGAAATTCATTGTTATCAGGTCTGAAATTCATTGTTATCAGGTCTGAAACATTCTTCATTAAGTCTGATTTCATTTGTTATCATTTGCCAATATGATATGTCACGGTTCAATGTGAAGATAATGCAATTTCATGGTTAATTTCCCTTCTTTGCAATGTTTCCTATGAATGTTATGCTATGTTGAAAACATTTGAAACAAGAACATATCTGCAATCAACATTACACTCAGCAAACAAACAAACAAAAAATCAGGGGTGGTTGTTACATTTAGTGACTTTGTAAGGTGAGTGGTCACTATGTCCACATTTAGCAGAATCTTGTGGGAAATGTTCACACTCTAATACATAGTGATCAAGGCGTCATACATCTCTTTTGCTATCTTCTTCTTTGCAATGTTAGAGATCAAATGATCCTTCATTGAATCTAAGGTGATTTGTGTCGTCCCCTTTTTAGAATTATAATATCTAGCAGATTTGTAGCCTATTTCTTATTTCCTATAGGCTAAGGGATAAAGTTAGGGAAATAATACAATAATAATATATTAACTTGTCCTAGTAACTTTATTTATAACATTGTAAAATGACAATGACAACTTATGTATTATTGTTATTTTATTTAAGTGGGCCTAATGAAATATTTTATTAACTTGTCCTAGTAACTTTATTTATTTATTTATTAACTTGTTTAGTTGCTCACAGATATGGAGACTTCCATTGCTAATAATTCAACAAATGTTTTTGAGTTGGAAAGTGGTAAAACTTTTTGTTTTGGTGGCTATTTGAATAAGGGATATTTTTATTACCTATCATTACATTCTTATATAAAGGAAGTCAAAGGGGCAAATATCTGCGAAGGTCTAATTGTAAGTTGAGCATTTGCATTGAAAATCTCAAAAAATCTGTTTATTCCTTTTCATGAGTAAGGAACATAAGTCATTTGTAACACATTTGCTTGGGTATCTTAAGAAAAATCATGTTGCAAGGTAAAGGATATGGATGAGTGTATGGTGTGAATTGCACATAATACAATTTAGCAAACCAGAACCCACCAGACGCATTTGCAATAGTGGACTAATATGAATCATTGCAATTGTGCAAGTGCAAATTGTTTTGCTTCTCTTAAGGTATTCTAGGACATTTTAAAGGTTTGCCTAGTGCTTGTAGTGCAAAAGTTGGATATAATAGGTTTAATCTGGGTAAGTCGAGTAGGTATTACTTACATAAAATAATAAAATAATTGCAGTTGATAGTATAACTGTTTTAAATTAATGAACACAGCCAACAGGTCAAATGAATATTATAAATTATAATTTCTCAAACTGAACCGTTAAGGGAAAGTCACCTGTAAAAATGATTAGTGCAGCCTAATCTGGCTCTGTTAGAGCATAATGTTTATTTGGGGATTGCATTTAATGTAAGTACTCATGAATAACATTTATAAAACTCCAATTTATAAAGTTCTATCCTTATAAAATAAAATAAGGGATAATTTATAAAGTTTATCTTTATAAATAAATTATTTATTTATTAATTAAATGTATAACCAAAAGGTTATATAGTGAAAGGTTGGGACCTATTCACCAACCCCTTAAATTGCTTTAAATATGGGCAATCATAAAGCATTTCATATAGTGAATATGTAGTAAATACATTTGTATGTGCTAGAGGGAAGATTGCTTGAGGGGTATATTAATGCATTGAATATGTATGTGAAATATTGTGGAAAGAAGGGGAGGAAGAAGATACTGTGAAATCTAGGTTCTTGATATGTTTGTTGTGTATACAAACAGTATTATAAGTTTCTTCAAATAATAAATGGTGTTTTTGTGGGGTTTTTTACCCGAAAGGGTTTTTCGCCATGTACATATTGTGTAATGTGTTTTCTCTATGTTTTCTGCAATTTTATTTCAGTTATTTTCTATATGTAATGATTAGCTGCCTATTGATACTATTTCCTAGTAGTTTCCCTTTTTCCTTTCTTCTTCAAATTTATCATTTCAAGTAAACAAGTGCTTCTATCTCTTATATTGTTTTTCAAACTTTGCAGAATAATTTGTTGCCAGAATAATTTGTTGCTTGTTTTCCTTTACCCCATGTATATCTCTGTTTATGCTTGTTTTAGAACATCTATCTCTGTTGACATTAAGGCTTCTTGTACTTGAATCTTGACAGACTACCATGTTCAGTTGTAGGTTTGCTTGTTCAAGGTCTATTTCAATTTTTGCTATGAATTTTGTGCAGAGTTGGCAATGAGGATGGTAAAGATTGTACTTATTACATAGCAGATATCCATTTCATTCAGTGGCCTTATAGCATATGCATGAAAAGAAATATAGATTTCCTTGTTCAGCAGGTATCTAGACATAAATCTGCCACAAGGAAGCAACTTATGGCTTGTGAATGTTAGACAATGTATTGCTTTCCTTCTACAAAAGTTATCTATTGGCTGCAAGTTGAATGGAGTTTAATAACTACTTATTTATCATTCATCTATCTGTGTGTGCGTGCTTACACAGACTTGCATGATTGTTTTTGCTAAATAATGAATTGCAGTACTAGCTACTTTATTGTTACTTTTTGTTCTTGATGGTTATTTCTCTCTAGGTTCGGATATGACGAAGATTCTCATGGCAAGTGCATTGGCAAGAATGGAGCTCACAGATCAAAGTAAAGCTGCCTTGGGGCATGAAGGGGCAATATCCCCTTTGGTGAAAATGTATATGTCAGGGAAACTTGAAGCAAAGTTAGCTGCATTGAAAGCTTTGCAGAATTTATCTACTCTTTCCCAGAACACAGAATATATGATCAATGCTGGAATCATACCTCCTCTTCTCCAGCTTTTATTTTCTGTTACCTCGGTTCTGGTGAGTTTGAAAGAGCCAGCAGCAGCAATACTGGCAAATTTAGCTGTTGCCAACAGTGGTCATGAATGGAAATGTGACTTATCGGATGGCATTCTGGAAAATGATGATATAATTTGTCAGTTACTCTCACTTTTGAACCTTGTTGGGCCTGTTATTCAGGGTCACCTGCTTCAAGCTCTTAATGGCATGGCATGCCCTCCAATGGCTTCTCAGGTTCGATTTAAAATGAGAGAAAGTGGTGCAATACAGCTCCTCTTACCGTTTTTTCATGCTAAAGACAAAGAACTCCGAATAAGTGCTTTAGAGTTACTTTACTCCCTGTCTCAAGATGGATCAGGAAGAGAGTTAGCAGATCAACTTGGGAAAACTTATATTGTTGCTTTGGTTAAACTTCTTTCGGTATCACTTAGAGAGGATGAAAAGGCTGCTGTTGTGGGTATTATCAGCAATTTCCCAATAAATGATAGCATAATAACAGAAATTCTCTTACAAGCCAATGCTCTGCAAGTAATAGTTAGTTTACTTCACATAAATAACACTGAGACTGCAGTTCGGTCTGCACGGAATCATTTGGTGGAGAATGCTGCAGGAGCCTTGATTCGATTCACGATTCCTTCAGATAAAAGATTACAGCACCTAACTGTGGAGCATGATGCAATACCATTACTTGTGCAATTACTTCTTTGTGGGCCTCCAATTGCCAAATCCAGAGCATCAACCGCACTAGCACAACTTTCTCAAAATTCACTATCATTGACTACTCCAGTATCCAAAAAGCGTAGTTGGTTCTGTATTTCTCCATCTTTTAAACTGATTTGTGAAGTCCATGGTGGTTGTTGTTCGGTGAAAACTTCATTTTGTCTGGTTGAGGCTGGAGCACTTGTTCCACTTGTACAGGTGTTGGACGACAAAGATAGGCAAGCAGATGAAGCAGCACTGGATGCCTTGTCTACTTTACTTTGTGATGAGATTTGGGA
>VDFB02353050.1:0-66224 GCA_007258455.2 Sequoia sempervirens
GACATTGTCGTATCGCCAAGACATCATACCGATATGCATCACATGTATCACTATTCGGCAGGACCATCGCTATTCGCCATGAGTCATACCGAAGTCCTCAAGTCATACTGACATCCTCAACATTCTCATCGGTGAGACAATCACCATTCAATGAGACATCATACCGATGTTCAAAAGGTCACTCCAAAATACCCAATAGTTGGCAAGACTTACTGCTATCGCCGAGAGGTCATAGCAAACTCAACATGTCACATAAACAAGAGTATTCCCATCGGTAAGACTATTGTCTTTCGCCAAGAGATCATACCGATGCCTTCATGTTATACCGAACACTGAGCAGTCGCCAAGAGTCATGGCGACATCAGGATTCCCATCGGCAAGAAAAACGCTCTTTGCCAAGAGTTCACACTGAGCTCTTTATATTATACTGATGCACCAAACATTTAGTCGGCAAGAGTCATATTGACAACAGACTGCCTCATCGGCGAGATAATCACTCTTCGCTAAGACATCATATCGATGCCTTCAAGTTACACCAAAGAGCTATCGTTGGCCAGACATTCCACATTCGCTGAGACTTCATACTGAAGCCCTTGTGTTTCTCTAATGACTCCATTCGCTAGGAGTCTCACTGAAAACACCCGATCATATGTGGCTTTGTCGGCCAGACATACCACTACCGCCAAGAGGTCATAGCGAACCCCTTTCATTACCTCGATGACTCCATCTGTCAGTGAGACATCTCCCTATCACCAAGACTTCACGCTGAAGTCTTTGTTTTACTACGAAGACTCCAAATGTATACCCGTCGGTGAGACTTACCGCTATCAGTGATACATCACACCAAAGCAAGCCTTTTAGCCAATGGTCTCCCCAAAAACATCAGTCGCCATGAGTCTCCTCGACATCCGCTAGGAATCAAACTGTTGGCGAGACAATCAACCTTTGGCAAGACCTCTTACTGAGGCTTCCACGTTACCCCGTTGACTCCAATTGGCAAGACATCTCTCGGTCGCCAAGACTTCATGCCGATAGGAGCAAGTCATACCGATTTCCACATCGGCCAAACAGACCAAAGGTCATGCCGATATCGGCAAGACTTCCTATCATTGCCGAGACATCATTCCAATAGTCCAAGGTTACGCCGAAGGTTTCAGATGCCGATCGCCAAGACATTCAGGAGGTCACAACAACAGTTCAAGATCTACTAGTAGGTCGGCTAGATATCTCAAAAGTCTCACCGAAATTGCTTCACAAGAAGTTTCAGCCTATGGGATTGAGGCACACAATTCCAACACCATACATCCTCAAGGGTCACTGTCATCTCCCCTATCAGAAGATGGAAGGTTGATGTCGCCGAACTCCATCTCTCTATGAGTGCTGTCAGCATCGCTCGATGCAATCTCATCGTTGGATAGTGTAACAAATGTAGTAATCCTGCGTGCTCTAGTTTTGTGTGATCTATGCCGATCATAGCTACAGTAGTCACCGCCAGTACATTAGAATACCACTCATGAGTTTGTAACTGGTTAAAACTCTGCATCCATATTCACCCAACTGTCAGTTCACTTTATTCCTGGCCCTGGGACATCGCTTGTTTCCCTCTCTTCGTTTATTTTTCCTCCTCCCTCCTTGCTTCACCCTAATTGGGGTGGACTTGCCCTACAGTGGAGCGGACCCGCCTAGGTCTGGGTGGCCTCGCCCCCTCCTATGAGGTTGACTTGCCCCATATCGGGGCGGACCCGCCCTGGGTCGGGGCAGACCCACCCTGGGTCAGGGCAGACACGCCTTGGGGTTAGGTGACTACGCCCCCACCCGTGGGGCGGACTTGCCTTGAGCCAAGGCGAATGTGCCCCACCGCAGGGTAGACACGCCTTGGGCTAGGGCAGATATGCCCCCGCCCATGGGGAAGATTTTTCTCGAGCTAGGGTGGCTTCGCCCCGCTGTGGGGTAAACACGCCCTGGGCTGGGGCGGGTAGACCTGCCCCAAGTTGGGGCAGATGCGCCCCTCTGCGGGGCAGACTTGCCCCGAGCCAGGGCAGATGTGCCCCTTCGCGAGGTGGAATTTCCCCAACTTTCAATAGTGCCACCCCGTAGAGGGGTGGATTCGCCTCTCCCGGGACAATGCCAACCACCCCACACCCCCCTAAAATTTGTCTTTCTCTCTACCGAGCCAAAAACATCAAATTCTAACTCCTACCCATTTTCCTATTCTTTCCCGTCAACAAAACCTATCTCTTCAAATTTGCATAAAAACTTCAAAATGTATTAAAAATTCTTAAAATACATGAGAAGGGTTTTGTTGCTAACGTGGCGAGGAACTGCATAATGGATGAAGAATTTCTGCACCTCGTCCGCACGGTGGATGATCTCTATCTCATTATCCCTCGACATCGTCACCCATCGTATTCTTCCTCTCCTCTCTTCTTCTCTCAACTGCTATAATGAAAATGAGGTGAAGTAACTTCTAAAATTACCCTTTAATCCTTTTCCTCCTTTTTTACCCTTCTTAAAATAATGGGTATTTTTACGTTTTATTTAACCTTTTTTTCCTCCATCTAATTCCCTAACTTCCTGGGGCCACCATCCACAAGCCGTACACTCGTTTGACTCCGTTCAAAAGGAAAACCTGCTCAAATTTTTGATCTCTTTCCAACTGTGCCCTCCATTTTCTCCTATCAAGAAATTTCTCGAGGCCCCCTTTCTTCCCCGGTCGCCCTCTTGAGGGGGCATACCCTACCGCTCTCTCCATTTCCCCAGTCACGGCCATTCCCTCACAAGAATTGGGGTATCCTCATTCATTCCCCTCCTTCTGGGTAGCTCACACATCTCTCCACATGCTGGGGCACCATTTTCTGACCGCTTCCTCTATAGGGTCATTTGCATTTTCTTTTCTTCGAAACACTATTATTCTAACAATATTTCGAAGAGGGGAAAAATGTAGACATCTAAATTTGGCCACTTCCATATGGTCAAATTTTTCCATTTTATTCGTCTATTCCATTAATATTAATTAAACAATTGATTTAATTAAAATTTCATTTTCTGCCTAAGGTTCCTAAAGTATTTAATCAAATAATTAAATACTTTACCTTACCCCTATTTTTCCTCTCTAAATTAAATAAACATGTCAATTTTATTTAATTTAGTCATTTGGCTTTTTAAACCAGTTTTAAATTCCTCCTTTTTCTCTCTCCTTCTCACATCCTCCATAACCCTCTTCTAATCTAGATTAATTTAATTAATTCATGATTAGGATGTGCACACCTTAATTGAGATTAATGTCACATCGTCCTACATTTGCCACTTGCTTCTAATCCCTCATTAATTTTCTTAATCATGTATTTGCACAACCATAATCTAATAATCCTGCTACATTTAGCATACCTTTTTGGTCAACCTCTTACGTATTCCATAGTTAGCATTGACCCTCTTTCCCATGTGAATTTTTAATTCACATTTATTCACCCTAGGTTCCTCTCTTCCCCGTGTGAATTTTTAGTTCACATTTTATCCTTCCAAGGCTTACCTTATCCCCATGCAACTTCTAGAACATTTGACTTGTCACATCACTCACATGTGGCTAATTCCCACCCTTTTGGAAACCCTCTCTTATCCACTAGATTCTCAAATTTATTTTTCCAACTACTTTCTCATTTCCCATGGAGATTTTTGAGGAATTCCAAAATTCCTCAAGTGTCATTTTCATCCTCACTTGGGAACAAGAAGTTCCTTTTTGAGGAAATCTTCTCATCCCCCAAGGTACTTGTCCTTCCTCCACATCACTTGTCTTTATTCCACCTCACTTATAGATCACCCATCATAAGCCACTTCCCCCTCTACATGTCAAGATGTGAGGGCTTGTGAGTCCTCAACTCACCATAGCCCTTCATCTTGGCCTTGGTGGCTTAATCTCAACCGTTGAATTCTGTAGAGAATTCAAATTCTTTTATAAATACCCCCTCTTCTAATGCATTTTACAACACTTAGCCATTTGCACCCTTATGCTACCAAATTGCCCACTCAATTTGCAAGCATCATTTTAACCACTTAGTCTCTGGCATTTGCATTCATCACATTGTTCAACTTGCATTTAGCCATCTCCATAGTGATCCAAGGAGCACACAAGCATTCAAAAATCAAGGGCCAACCAAGGTATTTCAACAACACAAAGAAGGCATAATCACTTGTTATTGTTCTTATCTTATTTCTTTGTGTTATCAATTCTTTAGGCTAATCTTTGAGGTGTTCTTTGTGTTTTTCCTTATTGCATAATAGTTGTTTTGCATATTTAGAATAGGAAAAACATTTAGAATCATAACTTCAATTCCTCAAGCTTCCATCACACATCCCTTGGCACAAGGTATGAGTTAATCCATCATTCAATCAACCCCATCACATGCACTAAGTCAACCTTTGTCCACTAGTATTGCAACACGACTTACAACCAATCTTGGTCTCACTTCAAATCTAGGGAGCAACACACTTTTGGGTACAGAAGACACCACCCTTCCACAAAACATAACTTGGCCACCAACATTTAGTGCCCAACCATATTCTTCCACCACCACAAATACCCAAAGTGCTCCTACCGTTAGATAAAGTCATGTCAGCCAAGTACCCCAAGTGGGTCAACAAGGACAAGTCAATACCCTAACACAAGGTCAAAACTCCATGCAATAAGGTCTATCTTCATCAACCCATCCCATTGACACATCACAACAATTGGTTTGACAAGTCACTCCAACCAACCCATCAAACACATCAAACCCACTTGTCACGAATCCCATCAACCAAGGTAACACCTTGGCCCCAAATCAAACACATCAAGGGAACCCTCAACAAATAATCAATCAAGGGAACCCTTCTAATCTATTGACTCAAAATTCAAAATGTGCCATTGATATCACAACACCAAATGACACCATCACAACCATTGGTCCCCCAAGTCATGCAAAATCAAATGGGACCCAAAACCTACATTTGTCCACCCCAATCTCAAATCTTACAAGGAATGATAGCACAAAACAACCCTCACAATCAAGTCAACCCACAACTCACTCACACCATGGTCCCTCAAAATCCAACTCACAACTCCTTCACACCATGGTCCCTTAAAATCCATCCCACATACCCCAAAATCAAAATGATTCTATGTTGCAAGCCCAACAACAAGCTTTTCAACAAAAAAAATCCTATCAACAAGCATTGCAAGCACAACAAGCTCAAGATCAAGCTTTGCAACAACAATCCCAACAATAAACGTTGCAAGAACAACAAACCTATCAACAAGTATTGGAAGAATACCAAGCTCAATAATAGGCATTGATTGCACAACAACAACAAAAATAGCAACAACAAGCGCAACAATAAGCATTGCTCACACACCAACAACAAGCCCAACAACAAGTGTTGCAAGCCCAACAATACACCCAACAACAAGAAGTGCTTGCGCAACAACAACAACAAGGCTTGTACTACAACCCCCAACAATATGCCAATGCACCAAAAAATTTCTTGAACCCAACTTTTCAAGGAGCATACACACCTCCACCACTACCACCATCACATACACTATACAAAAATCCACCCTACGCATCGTATAATACCACCCCATATCAAAATCCCACCTACAACTCATCTACCATCCCACAATATAACATATATGCACCTCCACTAAATCCTCAAGACAATTTGGAATCACAAATTAAGGTGCTCGTGTAGAAAATCCAAGACATATAAATGGAGAAAAAAAAAACCACATGTGCAATAGAAGTTGTGTCCATACCCCTTTGATTGAAACATTGCGATGATACCTTTCCACCTGGATTTGAAGTCCCAAAATTAGACAAATATAGGGGATGAGGAAATCCAGTGGATCACATCAAAGAGTTTCATGTAACATGTATGGAAGTTACTTATAATGATTCCTACTTGATGCACACTTTCCCATGTAGTTTGGGAGGCCTAGTGATATGTTGGTTCTCACAGTTACCTCCAAGAATTCAAACCTTCCAAGAGATAATCGATCAGTTCATAGATCATTTCTCCTTTAACCTAGACATGGATGTGAGCTTGGAAGAGCTATACACCCTCAAATAAAACAAGGGTGAATTCTTCATAAATTTCCTACAATAGTGGAGGCAGAGAGCTAGCAAGAGCAAATGGCCTATTCCTGAGGAACAAAAAGTAGGAATCATCATTTCCAATGGTGACACAGACCTATCATTTCAATTAAAAATTCAATGTGTCACAACATATGATGAGCTTATCCCTAGGGCCCTTAACATTAAGATATCCCTTATCGCATAAGGGAACACACAAGCATATAAAGACAACTACCCATCTACTCTAGCTTTAATGAAAACCTCAATTTTGGGCTAAGAACAAGAATGTTACTAGTGATGGTGTTGTTGATGAAAAAGTAGTCTTAAGTGATCCTAGGAAAACAAACAATCAACCAATAAATACACAATGAAATGCACCACAAATAAACACATAGCTTCGAAACAATTAACCAACAATCAATACTGCAAACACTCAACGTGGACCACAAAGAACAACTAGTGATCCTAAATGACAATTTACTCTCTTAGGGGAACCTATGGAAGATGTGTTGAAGAAGTTGATATAGTCTAACCTTATCATACCCTCAGATTTCTCAAACTATCAAGAGCCACAAGTCAAACCTCCTAGCTATAGAGAAGATCATTTTTGTGAATTTCACCGATACAAAGGTCATAACACATAATTTTTTTAGACTTAATCATCTAATACAAGATCTTATTGAAGAAGGAGACATTAATGTTGATAAAAAATTTGGTAATGACAATCTAAAAATTTACACAAACCCTATGCTTGATCATGGAAAAAAAAAAGATTCAGAAAAAGGCATCAACCTCAAATAATGTAAACCATACCCATGATACCACGGTGAGACACATTCATGTCATTCATTCATCACAACATGGGGAATTAGACATGTATCAAGATACTATTTTAAATTTTTTTTCAAACCAATCAACAGTGCCTAGCAATATTTCATACCACAATGACATCAAGTATGTTTCAGATTGCGATATCTATCCCACATGTGAATTCATTATTGGGCATATTGAAGAAGTTTCAAAGGAGCAAGAAATGTACCTTATTACACCCACACCTGCAAAATTTCATGAAGGGTCTTTTACTGATGATGTATCATTTTCCCAAGGATCATGTCAAGAGGAGGTTCTTGAGGATAACGAAAGTTGCTCCGAATCAAGTCAGGATCAAGAAACCCTATCCCCAACACATTGCCATGATTTTCCTAATATTTTCCAACCCATGAGTTATAGTTGCTCTACGCCAAATCAAGATGAAGAGCTCACTTCCTCAAAATTTTATCAAGAGCTGATGGACATCTTCCAAACCATTTTAAAATCCAAAGATATCCCCGATATCACCCCTAAGATGTTTCTTTTTGATGGACATATAGATGTTCTTCATCCAAAACAAGAGTCTCCCACTCTTAATATTCCCACACAAAAGCAAGCAACGATCGAGATTCTTGATTCTTATAGTGATTGTACATCATCAACCTCTTTTGAATTAGCACCAACATCTTTTGAAATATACCATGTTCTAGCAATATGTTCCCTATGGGCAAGTGGATGAAGTTTTGTGTTGATCCTCCTTGGTGATCATGATTTGATTGTAGCCTGAAAAACCATCCATGAGTGATAGCATTTCATGCCCATCTGTTAATTCCTCGATGAGGTTGATGTTAAGAAGAGGGAAATCATCCTTTGGGAATGCCTTGTTTAAGTCTCTGAAATCAGTGTAGATTCTGATGCCCCTAATGGGTTTTGAGACTAGTACTAGGTTTGAAACCCACTCAGGATAATCTATCGGTTGGATGAATCCAATGTCAAGAAGATTTTGTAACTCAAGTTTTACCAAGAGTGCTATTTGAGGGTGCATCTTCCTTAATTTTTGCTTCACTAGCTTGGCTTCAAGATAGTCTGCTAAGTGATGCACAACCACTTTTGGATAGAGCCCTGGCATATCTGTGTATGACCATGCAAAGTTGGTTCTTTTCTCTTTCAAGAATGCTGCTAGGTTTTTCTATTCTTCATCCAACAAGGATTCAACATAGAAAGTGATCTTAGGTGCTTCTTCCATTCCCACATTGGCTGGAGTGGCCTTTTTTGCTAGTACAAAAAACTTTTCTAGATGCATCACACTAAGGGGAAGATTGAATCCCTCATCCTTGTGCACCTCAGAGAGGTTTTCATCCTCGGATATGTCCTTTCTTTTTACTATTTTAGGATCAGAGAGTGCCACAATGTGGTTTTCACTCAAAGATTTGCATGTTAGTTGCATTTCATCAATTTTGCAACTAAAGGATTCAATTGTCTCCCTGTAGTATGCCCTTGTGTCCAATTCTATGTCAAAATTTGCTTTGTGATCTACCCATGGTAAGTTATCATAGAGTTCCCTGAATATTGAGATTGCTTCATCATTTTTGAATAAATCAAGAATCGGTGGTCCTTGTTGGTCCATTTCAATTAGTTGTGGGTAAACTAGATATATTTTAGTCAGGTGATTGCTTGGAGCAAAGGATGTAATGGATATCATGAAGAGGGAGTTGTTCTCAAATAGATCAACAACATCAAGGGGAAAGTCATCTAAGGTCATATCACACAATGTAGATAACCAAGAGGAAGCCTCAACTCGTTTATCACAAGTACCTTTTCCAATAAGGGTGACCTTGCTAGTAGTACAACCTAGGCCAAGATTCTTTAGTCATTTCTTAGGAATGATAGGTTCTAGCAAACCATTATCATTCTATCCTAGCTTCTCATTCTTGTTATAACCCATTCCCTTCATTAGCTACAGGCTTTTGTTGTCATCTTCCATGGAAAGAGTGGGGATAGATTATTCATCCTAATAGAGTATTTTATAGACATCTTCCTCATTGACATCTTCTTGGTTCAAATCCCCCCACTTGGTGAAGGTAGTAGTTGTCATCTTGATTGTTTCAGGATCCTTTTTGCTAGATGTGGGTTTTCCATGGGATTGAGGAGAAAGAGGTAGCTCTCCTAGGACAAAGGTATTCTTCATTAGCTTGTAGTTTCCACAACCATCATCCTAGATTTTTGCTTTGATGTCAGGTATGTTTTTCACAATGGGTGTTTTTGTTTCTGAGGTAGATGCAAGGGATGATGGTTCAACAAATGAAGTATATGGTGTAGGCCCTTCGTCATTATTTGGTATTTGGGGGATCTTGTAGAACTTGGCCTCAATATTTTTGCAGTAGTAAAAATGATCAGGATCTCCATGGATAGTAATCTCTCTTACCTCGAAAGGAAACTTTACACATTGATGATAGGTCAAGGCTACAAATTTTAGGGCATGGATCCATGGTCGACTAAGTAGGATGTTTTAAAGAAGATCAAGGTCTAGCACTTGGCATGTAGTTTCTGTAATGAGAGGTCCCACTTGGATGGGTAATGCAATGATGCCTTGTGATACCCACTCTTGGTTGTCATATGCTCTAATGGTGGTACTCTTTGCCATCTCAATGGTATCCTTTGAATAACCTAAAGTTTTGATCAACTAAAGGGTACAAATGTTTACACCGACACCTCCATCTACTAAGACTCTTTTGACCTTGTTATTATGAATGATGACCTCAAGATGTAAAGCACAATTATGAGATGGTTTTGATAGTAGGTCTTTTTTCGAGAAGGTGAGAAGATGATTAGTGATATTCCCCACCATAGCTTGAAACTAATATGCATCAATATCCTCAAGAACAAATGACTATAACAAAGCTTTCTCTAAGATTTACCTATGTGCAGGGGATAACCTCAATAATTCTAAGATGGAAATTTATGCGGGGGTCTTCTTAAGTTGATCTATGTGATTGTACTTGCTGGAATTGGATGTTGGAAAAGTAGGTTGCATCCTAGATTGAGATGGGACTCCTTGGATGGTAATTTTTCCAAGTCGTGTGGTGACTCCACACTCTACACTAGGTCCTTTGATGGTGACGACGGTGATGATGCTATCACAAGAAGTGACTACGTTGAAATAGGTATGTTGTACGTTTGTGTAATTCTTAGCTTTTTTGTTGTTGTTCCCTTTGTTATGATTTGGCATAGGGTTCTTGTATATCTTAATATCTTGATTCCCTGTTGGTACCTCAACAGATATGGTGTCGTTTTCTAGAAGATCTTGGATAATATTCTTGAGCTGCATGCAATTTTCCAATTTGTGTCCTTTGATTTTGTGAAAGTCACAAAGATCATTTTTATTGTACCAGGATGGTTTCTCTTGGGGTTCTTGGTAGTTTTCAAAGTTGGGAAGTGTTATTAGGTTTGATTGTACCAACTTTTTCATGATGGTCTCAATAGGTTCCGATAACTGTGTGTATTTTCATTTAGGATAGTTGTTCTTGTTAAGGGTTCACCTTTGTTGCGTTTCAGTGTTGTTGATCTGACTGTTCTGAGCAGGTGTTGTTTGTTGCACGATTGGTTGAATGTTAGAAATGCGATTGTTGTTTGGTCTAGGAGCACTTAGGACCACCTTAGCATATACCACACCATCATTTATTATGTTCTTGTTCTTAGCCCAGACACAGGGCTTGTCATTGGAACTAGTTGATGGGCGATTATCTTTCTAAGCTTGAGTATTTCCCTATGAGATTAGAGCTCTCTTGATGTTAAGGGCTCTAGGAACAAGCATGTCATAAGATATGATGCATTGCATTTTCAAGTGGAAGGATAGATTTGGATCTAAATTTTCTATAATTATTCCCACTTGTTGTTCATTGGGAAAATGCCACTTGCTCTTACTAGCTCTTTGTCTCCACCGTTGTAAGAAATTAGTGAAAGATTCTCCTTTGTTTTGTCTGAGAGTGTACAATTCTTCTAGAATTACGTCCATGTCAAGGTTAAAGGAGAAGTGATCGATGAATTTATCGATAATTTCTTGGAAAGTTTTGATGCTGAGAGGTAGATGAGAAAACCAATCCATGGCAAGACTTGTTAAACTTTGAGGGAAGAGGCACATTAAATAAGAATCATTGTAGGCCACCTCCACACACAAAACATTAAACTCTTTAACATGGTCCACATGACTTCCTCTCCCTTTGTATTTATCAAATTTGGAGATTTCAAAGTCGAGAGGGAATGGTACCATGGAAATGTTTTGATCAAATGGATAAGGACGTAGATTCTATGTATGGGGCTTCTTTGTATTTCCCATCCAAAGATCCTGTATTTCTTGGGATAGTGTGTTAAATTGTGATGCTAGATCATCTTGCAGGTTTGGTGGAGGAACATATGTTGGGATGACAGATGAGTTGCATGTGGGATTATGATATGAGAGGGTATTGTATGGGGTGTATGGTGGTGTGAGATTCTGTGAAGGTGATTGTGGTGTTGATGTATATGTTCCTAATGTATTTGTATTGACAATGTTCTGTTGAGGATTATAGTAGGAACTTGGTTGTTGTTGTTGTTGGGAATACTGCTAAGCTAATAAGGCTTGTTGTTGTTTTGCCATGAGGGATTGTTTTTGTTGTTGTGATGCTAAGGCTGCTTGATGAGCTTGATGTTGTTGTTGCTATGCTACTAAGGTTGTTTGTTGCTGTTGCTGTTATTGTTGTGTTACTAAGGCTGCTCACTGTTGTTGCTACTATTGTTGTGTTGCTAAGGCTGCTTGTTGTTGTTGATACTATTATATGGCTTGCTGATAAGCTTGTTGTGCTTGCTGTAAAGCTAAGGAATGTGCTTGAAATGTAGGATCAATTGGTTGTTGGGACATCTATGATGGATTGGGGTGTTGATGTTTTGAGCGGGTAGTAGATTTTTTTATGAGAGGTTGAGGGTTCCCTTGGTTTAACATCCCTTGCAAGATAGTGGATTGAGATGGAGGAATACAAGTTTGAGGTCCCAATTGATTTTGCATGGTAAAGGGGACCCTAGGAAATGATGAGGATGTTGCCATTAGATTTTGTGATGGTAATGACACACTAGGAGCTTGAGTCCATTGATTAAAAAGATTCCCTTGTCCCATGTCTTGAGGATTTCTTTGTGCAAGAGATGTAAATAGTGTGTTACCTAGGTTGGTGGGATTTGAGACCAAGGGATTGTTTTGAGATGGCTTGATAGTGGATGGGATGGATGTGTTTTGTGAAGCTATAGATGAACCAGTTGGAGGATTAGATAGATATGTCCCTACTTGCATTAAGGGTTGAATTTGTGTGAGAGTGTTTCCTTGCCATTTTGGATCTATTTGTGATACTTGATCTACACTACTTTGCATGATGGTGGGCATGCTTGTGGTACTCATGGGTATGGATGAAGAGGGATGTCCTCAATATGTAGTGGTTGTGGTGGAGTAATGAAGCTCAAGGGGTTTATGTGGTTGTTTAGGATCTTCAGGAATGGGAGGAGCACCAAAGGTAGGTGTCCAAGTAGTGGTTGGAGGTGTATTGGTGCTAAGGGTACCCACAAGTGTGTTACTTTCAAATGAAAGAGTTATACTAAATTATTGGGCAATACTAGTTGCAATACTAGGAGTGGATATTTGATTTAGCTCTAGTGATGGAGTTGTGAAGCCTTCTGTCAAGTTGTGTGCAACAAATTATGGGAAAATTGAAGCTACATTTCAAAGGCTTGACGTTCCATGATTTCCTCCCTAGTAAGTTCAAATAGATTATTCGTGATGTATTTTATCTCATATGGCCCTAATGGAGATGATGGTTGTTGTGATGGGGTAACCTGACTTCTTGGATCAAATTCTATAGGATTTGGATCACTTGAGGTAAATTTGACTTTGGTTTTCTCCATGATTCTCTTGTGTTGTGATCTTGTCTTTACCATAAATTTTGAGTTTCCTTTGGGAGAGTTGTGTTGAGATTTGTAATTTTTGAACTCTCTAGTTGACTCAAATTTAGGTAGAAGGGATGCTCTAAGTCTTTTTGGAGCAATGATGATAATGGGAGATGAAAAGGTGGATGATGTGGGGAGTGATCTTTGCAAGCATTTTGGGACAACACCTTTGACTTTGAGTTTGATGTTTTGATATTAGGATAAAGGATGTTGATGAACTTAGAACTAGGGTAGACTCTTGACCTTCAAGATGAACTAGCTTAAAGATGATAACTAACTTAACCAAATGCATGGAAAAGGATTCATTTCTGATAAAAAGTAGCTAAGTTAGCAGTTGGTTGGATAGATGTTCAAGTCAAAGAGTATTGGTGTATTCAATTTTTTTGCGAAGTTTGGTGAAGTGAAGGATGAAACTTGATGAAGGGGTGAATGTAGTTTTTGACCCAATGTTGACTTAAAGTGAACCTTTATTTGATAAGACCAAGGTAGTGAGAAACATTCTAGACCTCTAAAGTTTTTAAATCTTAAAGACCCATTGTTTTAGAGAAGTTCAAAATTGTGAAAAAGACTAGGGTTTTGACTGTAAAAGAAGGCATATAAGTCTAAATTGTTCCTTGAAGCACACTTGTAGAAGTTGTATACCAACCTAGTTATGGTTTTGTGAAGTGCTAAAAGGTATTTCTTGAGAGCTTTTGGACTAAGATGCCTAAGTTTAAAATGATGACCTATAGACCTTTTGGGATCTTGACTTTGCGTGAGATCATTTAGAAAAGTTCAAGTTTATGGAAGTGGAGGAAGATATTTATTGCCATGTAGGTGGTGGTAATATGGGCCTTCTAGCCTCAATATCAACTTTTTCCTCTTCTTCGTCTATGAAATTTGCTGCGTTTCTCCATTGGGTTGGTGTTTCTTTTGTTTCAAAAGTAAAGCTTCTCAAACTACTAATGATATCGATTTATTCTCCTTCAATGAGTTCAAAGTTTGGTTGAATAATAGCAGGTGTAAGGTTGGGTTGTTCAATGGGAGAAATCGGTCTCCAAATGGCCATGTGGGATTCAATTTGTCAAGTTTATCTTGCTTAAGTGAGCTTATTTTACCACAAACACTTGTCTTGGTTATGTTTTCAAACTAAATGTTTATGTCAAAAACATCATAACTTTCACAATGTCCATTTTGTGAAAATCATGAGGTTGAAGCCATAATTTCCTATGTTGTCTTTGGGAAATATGGATTGAGATATAAGTCAAGATATTTAGAAATATCTAAGGATAGAAAACTTAGGACAAGTAGTAATATTGAGGCTATTTCAAAAGGTATCCATATTTGGGCCAAAGTGTTTGAAATTTTGAGGAAGATAGTGAACGTTTGTTTTGTAATGTTTTGGAACCAAGCAATGTATTAAAATAACTCACAATCATTACCACCTAGGTTTGAAGGGCCATACTTGTTGAGTCCCCACTAGGATTTCTCCAAACACTAAGACAATGTGAACAGTTAGAGATTTTGTGACACTAGCTCCCCTTCACAACACACACTTCTCGGGACCACCAAATCTCAAAATCCTGAAGATCCTAAGATCCTAAGGATTTGTTTGTTTCAACAATGAATATTAGAAATGTGAGGCGGCTTCAAAATGACTATTCTTGCACCAACAAGCATTAAGGATTTTTGGTAACTAAACAATTTGGTTCTTAGTAACTAACCGAGAACACCCAGCTGTATACACACCCGCTTCGCCACTTAAGGCTCTTACTATCATTCCCATTCCACTTAAGGCATGGTACTAGGTGTAGTATGTTATACAGTCTAGGATAGAAGGTACTTTATCATGATTTCCCAACCTTTAATATAGCCCATCGGTAAACGTGCTTGCAAGAACTTGTCTATGAGTTTCCCGTTTTGGGGTGTATCTCATACTAAGTCCTCTCTTAAGGGTGACACAAAGCATAAAAGTGTACTTAAGTATATCTCTTCACCCAAGAATCACATGACGCACAAGGGGATTGGATACATACTATAAGTGCACACAAGCAACAAAGTACACTTGGAGTGTTTCTCTTCACCCAAGATTGCACAAAGCACAAGAGGATTGGATACACACTATAAGTGTGTCACAACAAAGCAAACATTCATTTATTTTATCCTCTAAAGCTAAGATGAATTCATTTTATGCACCAAACGAAATAATAAGTTGCCTTGTTTAATTTTAAAACCCAAAAGACAATAATAAAATGAGGGTTTAATTTTAGTCTTGTTTGAGCGTTCGTTTTAAATCCAAATGAAATTTAGTGAGGTCCTAGAGCATAAAGTAAAAAACATAAGAAATTGGGTTATAATTTCCCCAAAGCATCAAATGCTTGTTACAATCATAAAATCTTAAGATGAGAATGCTTCTTCACTTTAACTTCGTGTCATCCAATCCTGTAAAACCTCGCTAGTCTAAAAAATAGAACAACATTAGAGGCATGTTAGTACTCAGATGAAGCGAATCAATTAAAACACATGCTAAAAAATAATCGTTAAATTTATTACTAGAGTTGGGCATCGCTATTCACGATAGCGTTGCTCTAGTGAACTTGGGCATCACTCTGCAGAGAAAATAGTGACGACGATAGCATCACCATTTGGTCGAGATTCACTGTTTATAAATCTTTGATACCTCAAAAAAGTATTAGCGTCATAGTTTGTTTAATCAACATTGGTGTATTTAATAGGTGTTGCTATTTTAGATGATGATAGCATCGCTGTATGACAACGCCTTGTAAAGGCATCACTAAAATTTTTTTGGGCGTCGCTCTATCCTGCAAAAATAAAAATGTATGTAATTCGAGCTAGAAATTGATTAAATTTTATGCGATTTTTCCCTCCTAGTGCCAAAACGTGACCAATGACATAGTATAGGTTAACTACACCTGATCCATATGAATTTGAGGCATATTTAACCCACTAAGTATTAGTCCCAATAAGATAATTCACTGTAAACAAAGACAAAGAAGCCATTAAAACTAACATTCTAAATCATGAAAGCTTGAAAAACCTCTAATCTAAGACATTGAAACTTATCCTATTAGGGGAGTGGTGTCACATTGATGTGGAATGGCGACCCTTTCCCAATCCCTTGGATAATGAGCTTGTTTCAATCAATTCTATTGAAGAGAATCAATGAAACCAATGAGAGATATGTGATAAAACATGATTTAAATGCTAAATTAACATGATGTATGCTAAGATGATCGATATGGGTGTATGCAAAGCTATTCTAAATGTATGCAAGCTTCAAAATATTAAAATCATAATTACAAAATATGCTAAATGTATGCACCTATGTTATCATGGAAGCCACATTTAACATCCTTTTAACATAATTTACTTGCATCATTAAGCTTAAAGCATTCATTAAGCTTAAAGCATCCATCAATGGCTTCCATGATAACAGGTGCATACATTTAGCATATTTTGTAATTATGATTTTAATATTTTGAAGCTTTCATACATTTAGAATAGCATTGCATACACCCATATCGATCATCTTAGCATATATCATGTTAATTTAGCATTTAAATCATGTTTTATCACATATCTATCATCAGTTTCATTAATTCTCTTCAATAGAATCGATTGAAACAAGCTCATTATCCAAGGGATTGGGAAAGGGTCACCATTCAACATTAATGCGACACCACTCCCCCAATAGGATAAGTTTCAATGTCTTAGATTAGAGGTTTGTCAAGCTTTCATGATTTAGAATGTTAGTTTTAATGGCTTCTTTGTCTTTGTTTACAATGAATGATCTTATTGGGACTGATGCAAGTAGTGGGTTAAATATGCCTCTAATTCATATGGATCAGGTGTAGTTAACCTATACTATGTCATTGGTCATAGAAACCACTTTGCGAAGAAATGCGGAGCAAAAACACTTCTCCTAGACACCTTTGCAATACACAGTTCACACACTGGTGAACACACCTTCCTCTATGCAATGATCCAACACACCAAATTTTGGATGCAATACCTTTGAACACCTCTGATCAATATATCAAAACCACACAAGTAGATCTTCAACATAGAAGAAATGTGGAGCAAAACTAGAATGCTACTCTACAACACAAAACACCACTACAACACATTGTTTCCTCTTTTTATTAATTTTTCTCAAAATCACTTGGAAACCAAGAACCAAAGGCACATCCTCAACATCTTCAATACTTCCTCATCACCACCAAGCCAACAACAATATAGCAACTCAACCATACATCCATAAGTTCATAAACTTATCAAAGCAACACTAGAGGTTGACATCAGTAGCTTACTAATGACAACATAATGAAACTAATCAAAGCATCATCAAAGACAATATCAAATAAATACCAACTACTCACACTCTTGCATTAATCTCTTTCTCATACAATTGACACCAATGACAACACCAAAGCTTGTTGACATAATGACAATACCAACTACACATACTTGCAACACATTGTAGCGGTGGAAAAACTTGATAATCGTATTAAGATGTGTACAAAGTTTTGTGATTTAAATAAAGCATCATTAAAAGATAACTTTCCTCTTCCTAATATTGAAATGATAGTGGATTCAACTGTGGTCCATGCTTTGTTTTCATTCATGGATAGTTTTTCAAGATATAATCAAATTTTCATTAACCCTCAACATCAATATAAGAAAAAAATGACTACACCTTGGGGAACATTTTGTTGGGTTGTTATTCCTTTTGGATTAAATAATGGTGGAGCAACATATCAAAGAGCTATGCCACTAATATTTCATGATTTCATCCACAACATTTTGGAAGACTATGTTGATGATATTTTGGCTAAATCTTTAACTCATCAAGATCATGTTACAATCCTTCATAAGATCTTCAAAAGAATTTGTAAGTACACCATGAGGCTAAACACAAAGAAATGTGTCTTTGTTGTGGATAGTGGAAAACTCTTTAGTTTTATAGTGTCACATAGAGGCATTGAGGTGGAGAAAAAGATTGATGCTATCATAAACATGCCACCTAAAATATTTCTCAATTGCGTAGTTTACAAGGAAAGATCCAAGCAATCTATCATTTCGTGGCATCACTGGCGGATTAGAGTATCCCCTTTACGCAACTTCTTAAGAAGGAATCATAATTTAAATGGAATGAGGACTGTAAACAAGATTTTACAAATTTGAAAGAGTATCTAGCTAATCCTTCTATATTGCAACCTACTATTCAAGGAGAGCCATTCATTCTTTACATATCAACATCTACTCATTCTTTAGCAACATTATTGGTTGAACAAGATGAAAGTGGCAAAGAGCATCCTATTTATTACATTAGCCAAACTTTAATTGATTATGAAACTTGGTATACAATGATAGAAAAAAAATATCTGGCTCATGTGTTTGCTACTAGTAAATTGAGACACTATTTATTAAATACAGAAGTGCATGTTATTACAATGTCACCCCCTATGCATGAAAAATACATAGAAGAGGTGAATTTGGGAATAGAGTTTACACCAAAGAAGGTTTACATTGGAAAGAAACTAAACCCAAAAATTAGAGCAATGTTTGTTTCCTTGCTTAGGAAATATAATCATGTCTTTTCCTAGTCCTATGAGACTTGAAGGCTTATAGGGAAGATTTGTTTCAGCATGAAATCCCTCTCAAGCTAGATGCTATGCCCTTCAGGAAAAATAAAACACCAATCAATCCTACATTGAAATCAAAGATGCAACAAGAATTGATAAAACTTAGTGATGGTGGGATTATTATGCTCATTAGGCATTCCACTTGGGTTTTAAACCTAGTTCTAGTTAGGAAGAAAAACATAGACATACTTGATTATGTGTAGAATTTATAAATTTGAATGTGTCTTGATCAAAGGATAACTACCCATTTCCAAACATGGAGACAATGTTACAAAAGGTCACTGGTTGTGAACTATTGTCAATGATGGATGAACTTTCTGGCTATAGCCAAGTGAAGGTAAAAGAATCTAAGCATTATAAGATTGCTTTTACTACACCATGGGGCACTTATGTCTATGTAAGAATGTCATTTGGTCTTAAAATGTAGGAGTGACATTTCAAAGAGCTATGGATGTTGCATTTTTAGATTTTATAGTCATATTCATGGTGGTATATTAGGATGATCTGACTACTTACTCCAAGAAAGAAGAAGATCATTGCATGCATGTAGAAAAAATCTTTTCTAGAGAGCTCTTGACTATGGTATTTCTCTCAACCCTAAGAAGTATGTTTTTTGGGGTAACAGAGGGAAAAATGATAGGCCATATTATGTCAAAAAAAGGCATCAAGATAGATCTAGAGAGTTTAAAAAATAGAGAGGATTCCTCAACCAAAGACTATCAAAGGTATCTAGTACTTTTTTGGGTAGGTAAATTTTATAAGGAGATTTGTAACAATTTTTTTTGAGATAACAAGGTTCATCTCTAAAATGTTGAAGAAAGGAGAGTCGATATCAGGGGGTGAAGAGCCAATCAAGGCTTTCTAAAGCATCAAAGAAGCAATTAAGAAGGCTTATGTATTGAAGTCTCTAGACTTTTCTAAGCCTTTCCAACTATTCTCTTTTGATTCATTCCATACTATTGCTGTTGTCATATTATAGAAGAATGATGAGTGATTTGAACAACCTATCTCCTTTTTTACTAAATCCCTACAAGATGTTGAGATGAAGTATGACATGGTTGAGAAACAAGACTATGCATTGGTCATAGCACTAAAGAACTTTAGGTCATATTTAGTGGGAGCTATAATTGTTGTTTATGTTCCCAATGTTGATGTAAAGGATATCTTCACACAATAGGAAATGACTGGAAAAATATGTAGATGGATCAATAAAATCCAAAAATTTAATATTGACATCTAGATAACAAAGCTTGTCAAAGGACAAGAGTTAGTTAAACTCATGGATGAATCAAATATGGAAGCCAACTAGGTTTACAATATATATATAAGCTTGGTATCTTTAGGGTGTGATATGCAACCTTCTTCTTGGTACAAGGACATCATTTACTACTTGCAAAACATGTCATGTTCATATGGTATGAAAGATAATGAGAAGAGAACTTTGAAACTACATGACATCAAATATGTTGTGATTCAGAATGAGCTCTGATGGAGAAGCAGAGATGGTGTTCTACTCAAATGTGTAAACAAAGAGCAAGTTACCAAAATACTAGATGATATGTGTAGACACTCAAATTTTTCCTAAGGCCCATGACTCTTATTTTCTCCGTTATTTCACCTTTCATTCTTCATAATTAAATAATTTTAATTATTTAATTATTTTCTCATGTAATGAGTCTTCTATTAATTAAATAATTATAATTATTTATTTAATTCATTTCTATCTTTATTTCTTCCTGATTAATTAAATAAATTTTATTTATTTAATTACGGCACTAATTAAGTCCTTTTCTTTCTAAAATTAAATAAATTCTTATTTATTTAATTTTTGTCCACTTTCCACTATAATTAAATAATTATTTTAATTATTTAATTATTCATTAGCCTCTACTCTCATAAAATAAATAAATTTTATTTATTTAATTTGGTCCACTCTTTTGAATTTTGAATGAAATCATTTAAAAAAATAAAATAAAAGTGGCTATGCCACTGGACATTTTATTGATTAAAGAAAGTTTACAAATTTTAAATCATTATTTAATTCAAAATGATTCCTTTTGTCACATTCCTCTATAATTAAATAATTATTTTAATCATCTAATTATTAATTGGCCACCTAAATTAAATAATTTTTATTATTTAATTTCTCCTATCACCTCTTTACCCGTGCCAATCTTATCTTCCACATCAAATCTTATCTCTTGACATCTCATTTAATCAAAGCCCTTGATTGAATTATCCCATAATTCAATCTCAACTCTTCATCCTTATAATTTTCCCTAATTTAGCCCTAGCCCTATTTCATACTACAACTTTCAATCTTGGCTATTGATTAAGACATCTTATTGGCATCCAATCTCAACCATTCATTCAAATTTGTCTTTTCTATAAAAGACCTTACCCTTGTAATTTTCATTATCTACACATATTATGCAAGTACATGCTGCTAGTGTGAGACAACAATCTTCAATATTTCGCTAGTTACTTGTCATAGGCTTATTATTGCACACTCAAATATGAGGGCAATTATAATATTCAAGCAAAATGGAGAAGTGCAATGGAGGTGAATCAATGGTGGCATGAATATTTGGTAATATTGTTTTATGCTTTATGTCTTTATGCTCATTTGTGCTTCATTGTTGATTAGGGTTTGATTTATATGCTTTATTGCATTAACCTTTATTGCATCAACCTCAATATTTCATCCTTATTTACATTGGTGAACCCGACGTGAACCCCCTAACTAATTTTTAGCTCAATATTTTGACAAATTTTGAGGAATTTTGGAGTTGGATCCTTTTTGTTGTAGGTTTTGTTAGCTTTTTGTTGCAGGTTTTGCATCATTTTGGGACAAAACCCTAGTTTTCAAAGATTCAACCATATCTCTCAAATGGCTAAAGCTCTTTTCACAAAACTTTTTCTACAGGTAGGGGACAATATCAAGAGTTGTCCGAAATTCAGATTTTTTGGAGCTGTTTTCAAATTTTTATAATTTTTTTGTTATTTTTCATGAAAAATCAATTTTGAGAGAAAATTAGTATTTTTTTGGATATTTTTACATTTATGTAAAGCTCTCTAAATTCTAGTAGGGGTTTGTTTTTTATGTTTTTAATTTGGATGAAAAATAATTAGACAAAAAATAGATCTTTGAGAATTAGGGTTTTACAAAGATTTGCTTATATCTCACAAACGGTTGCAGATATTTTCACAATTTTTTTGTTGCAGATGTGGGATGATGTCAGGTGCCTTCAGTCAAAAAATTAGAATTTTTGGACCTATTTTGATTTTTTTATAATTTTATAATGATTTTTCATAAAAAAATAATTTTAGATGCAAAACAACAATTTTTTTGGATTTCTTTACATTTTTGGAAATATTTTGAAATTTTAGTAAGGGCTTGTTCTTTGTGTTTTTATTTTGGATGCAATTTTTTTTTTTAAAAATCATAATTTTCTTGACTAGCTAACCCTCTAATATTAGTGATCAATTATCTTGTTAGGGTTTTGACTTTGTTGTTGGTTTTGTGAATATGCAGAAAAAATAAACACTTCAAAGGAAAAATTGGATCAAGTGGACAAAAAATTTGGAGCTAAAGAAAGTCTAGGTGCACACATTCAATCTTTCATCTCCAATCATTGCTTGTCAATACACTTCAATTTGGGGCTTAAAAAGAACAACTTGTTTGATCATAAATTTAGATTTTGGGATCTAAAATCTATCTTGTTTGCTGTCACATCATTGAAATTGGGTTTAAAAAGAACCATTTTCTTCCATCACACATTTTGGCTTTGGGTTAAAAATAACAAGTGCTTCCATTTTTTGCTTACGCACATTTCAATTTTCTAAAGGGAAATTAACAACTGTGAGTGTGAATCAAGTGTTTGTCCTCCAAAACACCTCACTTGGTTTGATTTTGTCATACCCTTCTTAGGAGGCCTTCTTGGAGCACACACCCCTCCAAGGGACGACCTCAATCGAAGTGTGAATCTAAAGACACACTTCTTTGGGAGTTAAAATCTTGTCACTCTTGGTTAAGCCCCAAAGAACTTTATACCTTTAGGAAGTGAAGGTGAAGGGTGGGTTACCCCTTTCTCCTGACTATGTGGCAATATTTTTCTTTCAAATCATCCCTAGTCAACCTTGTGCATCCTAGCTTAAGACCATTGGCCAATCTCCCCATTTGAATAATTGCTAGGATTGTTCTTGTGCTTGGAAGTGTCTTCTTATCATAATCATTTGTATTACATCTTGCATCAAATATTTTCTTGTGTGTGTGAATGTGTATTCAAGATTGAAATCTTAATCAAGCGAGAAAAATCAAAAATCAAAATAAAAAGTAAAAAAAATAAAATAAAAAAATCCAAAAACATTAGAAACATTTAAAAAAAAAACAAACTAGGTGTCCTCCAAGTCAAGTTATCCACATTATCTCCAAGTCAAACTTCTAATCCTTATTTTCATCCTAGCCTTTGCATTGTCATTTAGACCTCACCACCATGTCTGCAATTTACCTTGATATGCTTGCTACTCAAGTTGAATACCAATTACTCCGCAATGGTCAATACCAACAAGCCATAGACTTCAAAAGACAATTCATCCAATCCAAATACCAATCAACCTCAACCCATGGTCAACTAGCCACATACCCTTCTTACCAACAATCCATAAGCCCTAGTCATTCATCCATCTACCCTCACTATCAAGAGTCACTTAACACAAGCCATACCATTAATCCACAACAAGTGTCCACTTATCACCCTTATCCTAACCTTGACAAGGGAAACCAACCTTCCACTAATCCATTCCAAGCCTTCATTTCCTATCCTAGTCCATCATCCACTAATTCATTCCAATCCATTCCATCTCAATCTACATCTAGTCATGAAAATACATCTAGTCATGGTCTCCAAAATCACATCCCAATGCCTAAACTTGAGGATACATGTCAAAAGGAAAGTCCAAAGCATGACATCATAGGTTCACCATCATGTCAAGATAAAAGTAGTCCATCCCATGATCCTATCCTTAATTCCATCCATGAAGTCATTCTAGATAACCATGACATCCAAAATACACCTATCCATGATCAAGATCCCATTCCCAATCATGTCAGCCAAGACAAACCTATCTTTGATCAAGATCCTACCATTGAACAAGACACCCAAAGTGATCTTCTTATCAACCTTCATACCATCCATGATCAAACATTTAAAGTCAATCCTATCCAAACTCCAAAAACCTCCATTTCCCAAAATGAGACACTTTCCTCCTTGGGACACATAGATAATCAAACAAATGACATGGACAACATTCAAGAAGAACATAAAAAAGCTATTATGGATCAAGAAGAACACAAGGAAGCTTCATTGACCAAGTCAAATACGAAGGAACAAAATATATGATTGATGAAATTGATGTCTTAAAGGACCAAGAAGTCACAAGCATGACAAATGATAAAGCCAAAATATCCTACCAACTAGGATCATCCACCTTTGTCAAAGCAGGCTTTCTTGCAGATGAGAAAATTCCAAGCATTAGTTTCCACATACATAATGATGGGTTCACATCTTGTTTTCAAAACAACAAATACCCCATTGCAAAGAGAATATTTCAAAGCATGCAGTATCAAGGAAGAGGACTATGCATACATGAGCAAGGCATTCGGGAACCAATACAATTTTATGAAAATCCTAGAAATCAAGGTCTTGGCTATTCTTCAATCAAGAAATCAAATGGTGTTAGTGGTACCTCCATGATATTAGGGGACACTTTATCCAATACAAACATCAAAATGGGGGCCATGAGTAGTCCTTGTCATAAGTTTGCTTCTAAAACTCCTTCCATCCACACCATAAAACATCAATCCCTCAATTGGAACTAACAATGACAAAAGCCTTACAAGTCTAAAGTCCAAAATCAAATGTCAAAGGCCATTGAGTACAAAAATCCATGTGGACAAATGAAGTTAAATTGGATCCCAAAGAAAAATGGATCAAGCAAAGAAAATATTCTAAATCCAAAATTCAATCAAAATGTGGAGCCACAAGAAAAGAGGTCTCCCACATATAATAAATGTCCACCTCCTTCAAAATGGTCATCACACAAGGCATATAAAATTCATGGTTCCAAACACTATCCCAATCAAAATTCCAAACTCCATCATTCACCACCCCAAGTTTGGAAAATAAAAAATGCTACATTCAAAATTCCAAATAGTCCATCCAAACCTACCATCGTCCATCGTAATCCTACATCTCCCCTAAAGTCTAAAAATCCCATGTCACAAACCCATCACATCTTGGTAGCAACTCTTTATCATAAGGACTCTCATGGAACTCTATCACGATGGGCGTATTTCGATAAGGCTAACCCGAATATCAGAAAGGATCACAATAACATTGATCAATTGTATACAAGTGCTATGATCTTGACAAGACAATTACTCCATAAAGGTTACTATTGGCATATCATGACACTCGCATCTACATCGGCACCATCAAAGTGATCATCTAGAAAAAAAAGTAGAGAGGAAAATTTTGTCCAATAGTGAAAACTATTCTTATGGTAGTCTAGATAAGTACCATGATGAAAACTTGGCAAATATGATTCATGTAAAAGAGCAATTATCAATGTGGACCATTACACTTGGGGGAAAGTTGTCTCATCTCCCATGCCCTTCACATGACATTTCCTATGATATTTCCATCTATCCATCTAAGCCCTATCATTTCCATTGATTTTCCCACCTACTTTGATCTTGATAAGGACTAAGGTACAAACATAAATCATGCTTTGGGAATTTTTTTGACATGTCTATCCTTTGGTTATACATTATTCATGAAATATCATAGCCTTCATAACATTATCCATACCCATACCTTGGAGAAAACAAATTATTCCTATGCGACATAGTCCTTGGAGATCATATGCCAATAATCCTCATGTCTCTCATCCTTTACCAAAATCAATCCATTATCCTTCCATGCCTATTGTGGGGTTTGGTTTTCCCTTGTCATTGGTTTAAGGATTTTGATCCACTTATCCAAGTTCCCTACGTAATCCTATCTAGTCATTCCAAATGCAATAAGCCTAATCCATACAATCTTGTTGTGCATCCTAACACATCATCCAAAACATTCCTTTGCTTTGTTTCTAGCCTTGCTGAAAACCTTGATCCTTTAGTCATAGTATCATCATCCTCACATTGTTTTGGGATGTGTCTGTGATCAGTGCTATTTACCTATCATAAATGATGCAAAATAGAATGCAAACGAAAGCAAAGAACACTTCAACACCTCAAGATTGGGCTATGTTAAACTCAAACAAAATAAAGATAAAGAAAAATAGATTTATACCTTGTATGAGTTGCTCCTTGGTTGGCCCTTTGATTGTTGATAAATGTGTGCTCCTTGATGGAAAATGTGATGAAAATTGATACAAAATGGAGAGGATGCAATGAGGATTCAAATGATGAAGGTGGGTATTTGGCTAAATGTCTAGAATGGATGCAAGATGAGCTTGAAGGTGCAATAATGGAGGTTGTGAATTGAAAATGCAAGTATGTTGAAGAATGCTTGAGTTGGAGAGCTTGAGATTGAAAATGTGAATGTGATGAATGAATGAATTGAGAGAAAATCTTCCCTTTTAAGGGAAGAATCTCTAGAGAAATGGATGGTCAAGATCTTGCCAACATGGGCAAGATGAAGGGTTATGGTGAGTTGAGGACTCACAAGCCCTCACATCTTGCCATGTGGAGGATGAGATGTCACAAGGACAAGTGAGTTGGAAAAAGGACATGTGAGGTGGAGGTACTTGCAATTACCTTGGGATTGGGAGAAGATTTCCTTAGAAAGGAATTTCTTGTTCCCATATGAGAGGAAAGTGACATATGAGGAATTTTAGTATTCCTCAAAAATCTCCATGGGGAAGAGAGAAGTGGTTGGGGGAAATAAATGTGAATTTTAAATTCACATGATTGGAAATACCTTGTGGATAAGAGAAGGTCCTTATAATGGAAGGTTCTTGACCCATGTGACTGATGTGACAAGTGAGGAGTTTTAGAACTCCTAACAACTTGCATGGGGAAGATGAGAGTCTTGGAGGGATAAATGTGAATTTTGAATTCACATGGGGAAGAGGATCTAGGCTAGGCTAAATGTGGAAATTGTGAAGGTTGACCAAAAAGGTATGCTAAATGTAGCAAGGGGATTAGATTAAGGTTGTACAAACAAGTGATTAAGAAGATTAATGAGGGATTAGAAGAAAGTGGGCAAATATGGAGGATGTGACATTAATCCTGATTAAAGGTGTGCACATCTTAATCATGGATTAATTAGACTAATCCAGATTAGAAGGTTATGAAGGATGTGACAAGGAGAGAGAAAAAGAGGAATTTAAAATTGATTTAAATTCCAAAAGGCTAAATAACCAAGTTAAATAAATTGATGTATTTATTTAATTTAGAGAAAAGATGAAAGGTAAAGTATTTAATTGTAAAATTAAATACTTTAGGAACCTTAGGGAAAGGGGAAATATTAATATTGATGAAATAAATGGATGAAGGAGATGGGTTTGACCATATGGGAGTGGTCAAATTTGGATATCTATAGTATCCTTCCCACATCAAACAACGTCGTCATCATCCTCATCACTTGTCAATTGGTTTTTAGCTTGACTAGGAGCAAGATCATGGTTATCCTTGGATTCTTGTGCCTGCTTGCTCGCTTGCTTGTAGGCATCATTCATATGCATTTGTCATGGTCCTTATAGTGTATCATCCATAATAGAATACACACTTCCCCATATCATCCATAATAAAAATAAACATACATACATACATACATACATACATAGATATATATATATATATATATAACATTTGAAAATGACAAAAAAATCAAATATTCTAAAATGAAAAAAAATCATAAAACCTCAAAATCCAAAATAATCAAAACATGTCAAAAACACAAAAAACATCCAAATAACCTTCAAAATTGCAAAAAAAGAATTCAAAGTCAGCCCATGTCACTGTTGAACTACGTTGCCTCTGCAACTAAATGTAGGAAGGGCCATCTGTCGATGTGCCCTTGAGGCCACCTAGGTTAGTCCTTTAGGGTTCATCATGTCAGTCAAATAAATTAGACATTTTTGACACAAACAGTCATAAAAACATATGACAAGTCACACATCAACAAGACAACATGTCAACAATGTCACTCAATAAAACCAAACAAATTGTCAAAATAGTCAAAACAGCCAAGTTATGTCTTATACATGATGTGTCCTTCCTGAAACCAGACATTGTCATCAAGTCAAACATCGTCATTTTCCTTATATAGGTGGTCACATGATCAAAACTAGACTTGATGTCTTATATGACATGTTTCCCTCTTGAAACCAGGCATTGTCAAACAATCAACCCATTAATCATCAAGTCAATTAACCGTCAAAAAATTCAAAAAATTTCAAACATTCTAACTAGCTATTGACATTGTGGCTTGTCTTGTCTTATCTTTATTTTGGAATTTTTCTGTGAGTCAGGTTACTAGTTCCTCGAGGATGTCCCATGAAGGATTTAGAGGAGCAATGATGTCTCATGACTCTTTTTGTTTGATTGCTGTTTGTGGATTGCCTTGGCAAAAAGACTGGGGTAACTTGGCCCTTAGTAAGAGCTAGGACATTCCTTGTCTACAACTGTCTATTTTGCAAGTGGATGACCTTGCACACCTTGTTCTATGTCATACCATGGTGTTTGTTGTCCATTTGTGTTATTTTACTGCCCAATGATGATTAGTGCAGATTCTTGTCTGGAAAAATATGCATCTTTAAAGTTCTCTCCATTAACATCCATATCCTCCATGCTAACATTTCTTCTATGCCGCTTATCTATTTTCATCTTATCAATTTCGAGAGCACACTCGTGTTCTTTGAACCCGCCTATCCTCAGAGGGGGCATACCACAACCCTCCTCACCATCCTTTCTAATCCTCTTTATGCTGGGGCATATTTTTGACTGAATTTCTTTGACACAACATGATAAACTGCATTGTATCAAACAGGGGCAAAATGTAGGCACTAAAAACCATGAAGATTGGCTTTGGAACGGAGGAAAATAGACACACAGTGCACAAATGGCAGCTCTGGGAAGTTAGAGGATTAGTTGAATTAGAAAGAGGTTTAAATAAAGGGGAAAAATACCCTTCACTTAAAAAAGGTTAAAATGGAGGGAAAAAGTTATATAAGGTAATTTTAGAAATGACCACCCCTCATTTGCACACCTAGAAGTTGAGTGAGAGAGAGTGAAGAGGAGAGGAAGGAGATGAGGAGAGGAGGATGTCAGAGGATTACGATTTTGACATCATCCACCGGGGGGATGAGGTACGATGGTTCTTCCACGAGCGTGCGGTTCCACGCCAAGTTAGATTCAAAACCCTCTTAGTGATTTTAAGCATATTTGGTATAATTTTGAATTTTAATGCTTGTTTGAAAATGTGGGTTTTGGGATTGGTGTAGCTTAGGAAAATGGATTAGGGGCGACATTTAGATTTCGCCCATCGGGTAGGTAGAATTGCCTATTAGAGGTGAGGGAGAGGGGGGTGAATTTGGCCCATTAGAGGGTAAATTTACCCAAAAAAAAGAAAAGAAATGCCCAAAAAGGGCAAAGGAAAAATAGGGGAGGGTGGATTTTCCCTGGGATCAGGAAAATCCTCCCAAAAAAATGGTTAGGGGGGATGGGCGACTACGCCTAGCAGAGGGGCGACCCCTCCCATAAGGGGGGCGACCCCGCCCCGAAGAGGGGCGACCTTGCCCCAAGAAGGGAAACTTTGCCCTGGACATGGGCGACCCTGCCCGGGCACGGTCGCCCATGTAGGGGCAGGTTCGCCCACCCTGCGGGGGGGGTTTCCCACAACATGGGCAGGCTCGCCCATGGCTGGGGCAGGCTCGCTTGTGGGCAGGGGCGGGTCCACCCACATCTGAGGTGCGTTTGCCCGTGGGCCGGGGTGGGTCCTCCCACGTCTGGGGCGGGTTTGGCCGTGGGTCGGGGTTGGTTCGTCAGCGGCCAGGGCGGGTCCACCCATGTTCGGGGTGAGTTCACCCATTGCCGGGGTGGGTCTGCCTGCGTCCAGGGCGAGTCCACCCGCGTCCGAGGCGAGTTTTCCCAATGCTGAGGCGGGCTTTCCCATAGCTAGGGTAGGATTGCCCCCCGTTGGGGTGGGTTAGACCAAGGGGCAGATGAGGGAGACCAAAAAAGAAGAAGAAGAAGAAGAAGAAAACAAGACCGGGAAAAATGAGAAAATTTGGGCAGGAAAGGGGGAGGGGAAAAATTAGTGAAAAGAGATCCTAGGGCCGGGGAAATGGGCAAGAGGGAGGAGATGAGGAAAAAGATAAGATGAATGACATGTGGTGCTTGGTGTGAATGCAGAGCTTTGAAATTTTGCAGACACACAAGAGGCGGTCTGAGGTGTAGGAGGTGACGATAGCGGCCATGAACGAAGTAGACCATGAGGCTCTATCATAGCCATAACTACTGCATTTATTAGGATACTCTATGATTAGAGCACATCGGGCGATGCTGACAACCTTGATTGAGCACTGGAGTTCAAAGATTTTGACTTTCCATCTCCTGACATGGGAGGTGACTATGACGTTGGAGGCTGTGTGGCGGAAACTGAGGTTGCCTAGAGCAGGTCACCTGGTGAGTGTGACGACATCAAAGGGGGTGAAGCTAGATCATATCGTGTGGGTGTTGTTTGGACGAGATGACCTACTTGTGCAGAGATAGAGGTTGAATGTGGACAAATTCCTAGCATTGGGGGTGCCAACGCTACCATTATACCTATGTGGACTGATTAGTGGGCTGTTGTTACCAAACTAGAGTGGGTTTTTCTTCAGCCCAAGCTACATGGAGGTGATACGACACATCGTCGAGGGGAGAGGGGAAGTTCGCATGGGGTACATGTGTACTATCACAGCTGTACAAAGACATGCATGTCATGTGCTACTGAGAGGTGCTTAGTGTGACACAGGTGACGTTGCTACAGGTATGTGCTTGGGAGCACATAAGTGTTGCCAGGCTAGGAGTGGTGAACAAGATTGGAGGATGAGATAACATTAATAGCTTATTGGTACGGGAAAAAGTGCAACTGGGTGTGGCACTATGAGGGCTTCACGGATCTAGACAAATGGAGGAGGACATTGGATGACCTTCGGGAGGAGGATATAGTGTGAAGGCCATACATGACACGACGGTTTTCGGGCTAGAGGAGAGATGAGGAGAGGCGCAAAGGCTACTTCTGCACTAGATGCTACATAGTCAAGAGGGAGCCACAAACAGTGGAGGCACATAGGCCATACAGAGTTACCAGATAGTTTAGGATTAGTCAAGAGGGAGCCACAAATAGTGGAGGCACATAGGCCATACAGAGTTACCAGATAGTTCAGGATTACACAGGACATTCCTTGCGGCCCAGAGAGGTTTTGACAGATTACGTGAGAGCGACCATGGGGAGAGCTGATTTTGTTGAGGTTTGCAAGAGAGCACTGGGAGACATTGTAGCTAGCACCCTACCTAGGTAGGACCGGGGGGAAGTAGAGGCAGGAGTGATGGTTTTATACACCATGTGGCATACCCATCACCAGCCTCCATAGATTACTCTAGAGGAGCTGATTGTGGGGGCTTTGGGGTTTGGGCCAAAGGATGAGCTTTGATTGGCAAGCCAGAGGAGAGGACAAGAGGTAGCTGGAGCAGCAGGGCAATAAGGGGATGCATGGGCCGCAAGACAGCAGGATAGTGGATATGGTGAGGCTGGGGCTGTAGGGCAGCAAGAGAGGATGAGGAGTAAGAGGAGACAATGAAGGAGAGCTAGAGTGGGGATTGAGGTAGAGGAGGGGAGATATGAGATATGGATGGTAGAGAGGGATGGGAGAAGGAAGGAGGAAGATGGAGCAGCAGGGCAGTAGGAGAGAGGATAGATGGTAGCTAGGGCTGAAGAGCAGCAGGAGAGGGTGAGGAGGAGGAGACCACGAAGGAGAGCCCTCGTGGAGATTAGGGTAGAGGATGGGAGAGATGAGGTAGATGTGGAGATGATGGATGAGAGAGATGAGGTAGAGGTGGAGGTGATGGATATGGACGTTCATGATATTCCCCCATTGGCCATGGTACCACTAATAGCAAAGGATCCATCTATACTGTTGAGAGGGGTCATGGCGAGATTATAGATTGCTGAGCAAAGACTGAGAGATGCATAGGATGTGAGATGCATACTAGAGGCAGAGGTGAGTAGGTTGTGAGTAGAGGTGGCTAGTGTGTGGGTAGAGGGTGAGAGGGGTTTCAGATATGTAGCCGATGCAATGTTGCAGTATGAGGAGGAGCTACAAGTAGAGAGGGATGGTCTATGAGCTGAGGTGAGACAACTACGAGCAGAGGTGACTCGGCTAGAGGGAGAGGTATCCAGAGAGCATGAGGAGGTAGTGGCTGCGAGATGGGAGTGAGACAGGCTAGAGGCAGTGGTGACTATACTATAGACAAGAGGACAACGAGAGCCGGGAGGAGTGATAGACTAGGCATCGGCGGATACCCTAGCATAGACTGAGAGAGACATGGATGATTTGAGGATACAGGTGGAGGGGCTACTGAGAGAGAGGACTAAGCTAAGATGGGAGCGAGATGAGCTTTGTGACAAGGTCAAGGTAGCAGGTTAGATAGTGGGAATCATGGGGCTGATGCAGGAGAGAGAGGAGGCTAAGGGTCCAGGTATAGACCTTGTACACAGAGAGGGATGCAACACAGATGCAGGTTTAGACCCTACAGGGTGAGAGGGATGCAACACAGATACATATGTGAACCTTGCAGAGGGAGAGCAATGTGGCAGTGGCACAGGCACATGTTGCACAAAGAGAGAGAGATACAACACAGGCTCAAGAACAAGCAGCGTAGGGTGATGGTGGTGAGACAGGGGAAAAGGTATAGAGATTGCAAGCACAAATACAAGCTATGTAGGCTGAGAGGGATATGGCCACATAGCAGGTGCCATGGATGGGGGCATAAGTAGATCAGTTGAGGTTGGCACAAGATGCATGGACGTAGGAGCGGAGATCCATATGTGGATCCCAGGACAAATATAGGGGAGACCAGGATGTAGTCAAATATTAGGCAATGGAGTGGGATGAGTACATGCGAGAGGCCAGCTATTATATGGTGGCCTACCATACATCAGTGCCAAAGGATCAACAGATACCTCACTACGTTCGAGTGAGGCCACAGATTCTAGCCCCATCCCAGTCAAGAGGGACATGTACCCATAGATACAATAGCTGGAGATAGACTCCCCCACGTAGAGGGGGAGTGCCAGACTCACCCTAGAGATCAGATGTGGGCAGCTCACAGTAGAGAGGGGAGAGGACAGGTGACATGATACCAATTCTTGATAGGTGCATGATGGATGTACAGTATAGAGCAGCATAAATCAGAGTTGATTCAGAGCCTTGTACCTATACTTTATTTGATGATATATGCAATGGATATGTATTTTGGTTATATGATGGAAATTATTATGGACTATGTGATATACATTTATATTTATATTTTTATATATGATATGTGACAACCATTATTGACACTATGTGATGTATATATGATGGGTGATTTTATTTACGTATATGTGTATGTTTACGATTTTACTATGGATGATCATTATGATATGATGTATGCATATGCTTATGATGATGTATGTTAATGCTTATATGTATGTCAACTAACATGTATGATGCAGGATGTGATGATTGATTTATGACTTGATATGATATGGATATGAATCTGACAATTTTGTGATGTAGGTGGCAATGTATGCAATGTGCTAATGATATGGTCTGATATGGAAATGAATAGATAATGAAATGAATTTAAGACGCTTAGAATAACCAAATATGATTAATCTAAACAACTTAAAAGAAATATGAGATGGTAATGCATATGAGATGAAATGTAATGAACCTATAATGTGGGATGAGATACAATTAAATTTCTTACAAACACTAACAGATAGATGAAATGCAATGTGGATGGTAGATGAACTTTATTTGTGATCATGCTCGCTCTAGCTTATACAAAATAAAGGTTTGTGATAGGTGAGTGCGATGGCCTAACATGAAATGTAATGCAACATGAACATAAGTGCCAATAAGGACTTGAATAGTAAGGAGGGTAGAGGGTAGGTGTATTGTTGGCTTAATGGCAAGTACTTTCCCTGCAATCATTATAAAATTGAGGGAAGATGGGTGTGAAACTGCACCTGTCTAGAACAATAGATATACTAAGAACAAGAAGCGGAATGAGGAATGTTTGCACAACCAAAATCATAGGTCATAGGTCAGGTATGAATGCAATGCAACAAAATTGATCATGAAATGCAATCCTAATATAATTTGCCATTTTTGGAGCATTGATTTTTGCTATAGCATAAGGCACTAGGTACAATGGTATGTAAACCAAGGAAAATTTAGTGTCCAATGCATAAAACAAACAAAACAAGAAAGAAGGCTATCCCAACACCCCAAAGTCGCAAAGAACTTGGTTAGGCTAGACATTGGAATAACCACAAGCACAAAAGGATACCCCAGCATAACACAAGACCTCGGGGATCTTGGCGGGTACTACGTGGAACAACCAGGAAGACAACACAACAAAAAGATCAAGATATGCCCCTATGTTAACCGATCAAAACACACCATAATATGATGCATCATGGCGGCCTTAACAAGTTGTGATAGGGAGCTCAAATGATAAATAAAAGCCAAAAGTATCAAAAGATCACAATCAATTTTAAAATGTCCTTTTCCATAGGATCAAGAGGGTGGATGTTGTTGATGAGGTCTGTTAGGAAGGATGCATCCTGTTGAGACCAAAGATGGCTACTAAACTAAAAGATCGATAAATGATGGAGGAAATTTTGAAACCGATTGAATCTCATGATATGAGTGGATCTCATTTGTGAAGAACCAACTAGATAAGGACATACTTGACGACACGACACAAGATGCGAGACACAATACTAACACACCCTAATGACCTAGGGGCTCGGGGGCTGATCAAAGATTAGCATTGCCTACGTGAAAGCGCAGAGCCCTCGTAGTTCAAGAAAAGACTATGGATAAAAGTGGAAAAAGTATTAATGAAGATGAGCAATAGAAAACAATGACCAAGAAAGAAAAAAAAAACAAAAAAAATTAAAGCAAAGCCCTGGGGGTGGATCAAATGATCGACCTTGCCTATGTGAAAGCGTAGGGGCAACGTAGTTTGAAAAGGACCAATTACTGAAAAGGGATAAGAGTGTAAAGGGGATAATGGGGACCACAATGGATGAATGAAACATGAACAAAATGCCTTGGGGGTAGATCAAATGATCAACCTTGCCTACGTGAAAGCGCAGGGGCAACACAATTCTACAAAGACCAAAAATACTGACGAGACGTGATGGGACCTAAATGGAGACCGAAACAATGGAGGAAGCTAGATGGAAATGAAGGACTGACACAACGACAAGATCAACGACACATGCTTAGATTAGGATAAAAGGCTTAGGATGATAGATAGTGGATGAGGTTTGTCTAATGCTTGACGAAAATATACCAAACGACTTAATGAAAGATGCAAATTAAAGGATGGGATCAATGGAATGATAAGAAATGGGATCATAATGGATGGAAGCATAAAGTAACTAGGACACAAGGTAGATAATGATTAAGCGCTTTTACAAATGGTTCCTGTGAGCATATTTTCACCACACCTACTTATCCAAGGCACCACTAGGGGTGGTTTTCACCATAGGAAGAATTATTTCTCTTTACTATTTTTGGATTTTTTTAGATTTTTAGATTTTTTTGTATTTTTTTGGATTTTTGCAGGATAGGATACCCCAGTTGATTTAAGTGCAGAACATTTTTAGGTGCATGATGTTAATGGGCTCCTCTAGGGGCTCTCCTTTAGGCGTGGCAAGTCTATAGGTCCTTGATCCTACTTGGCTGTGATGACATAAGGACCTAGCCAATTTGCTCAAAATTTTCCTTTCTTATCTCGGTCCTATTGGGTGCGCTGATTCTCGTTGAGGACTAAATCATCAATGTTGAATTGGTGAGGACAAACCTTCTTGTTGTAGCTTCTTTTTAGATGATTCAGATAGGCTTGAAGGTGGTCATATAATTTGATCCATCTTTCATCTAGGAGTTCTAGTTGGATGAGTCTTGCACCTTGAGCATCTTCACCACTGATAAGATTCTTCAAGGATATTCTCAGTGATGGGATTTCTACCTCAATCGGAAAGATGGCTTCGACACCATAGATGAGTGAATACAAAGTGGTGCTGGTAGGGGTGTGGATGGAAGTGCGGTATGCCCAAAGGGCGGGATGGATTTGAAGGTGCCAATCTTGACCAGTACTGTTGACCACCTTTTTGAGGATTTTGATGAGGGTCATGTTGGTGGCTTCCGCCTGACCATTACCCTAGGGGTAATAAGGCATAGACCAATGATGTTGGATATGGAAGGTGTCACAAGGTGTTTCATAGCTTGGTTCGCGAAAAGCTTTCCATTATCAGAAATGATGGTGGATGGTATTCCATATCTGCAAAGAATATGGAAGAGGATAAACTTGGAAATTTGAGTACTAGTGATTTGTGAGAGTGGCATTGCTTCCACCTACTTGGTGAAGTACTCAGTTGCGGTAATGATGAAGGTATGGCCATTGGAGGATGGGGGATATATCTTGCCGATTAGGTTGAAACCCCACTGAGAGAAGGGACATGGTGTTATAAGAGGCTGTAGGTCTTGTGTTGGAGCATGTATCAGATTAGCGTGCTATTGACATAAGCACTTTTTGATGAACTCACAAGAATGATGTTCTAATGTAGGCCAGTAATATCCCACTCAGAGAATTCTCTTAGCTAGGGCCATGCCATTTGAGTGGGCCCCACATACACCACTATGTACTTCCGTTAACGCAGTGTGGGCTTTAGTCTCGTTCAGGCATGGGAGGAGGGTTCCATCATACCCACATCGATAAAGTGTATCACCTACGATAGTGTAATGGAATGTTCATTGGATGAAAGAATTATGTTGGTTTCGTGTGAGATTAGGAGGTAGGATGTCATCGTGAAGGTAGGTGTAGATATCATGGTACTAAGGGGAAGTGGGACCTATAATGCCACACACCATCTCACTTTTTGGGATATCATATGCTTGGATTAAGAGCTGTTCAATGAGGAACTCACATTCTGTTTTGTCTTTGGGCATGTCAATTAAGGAATCAATGGTAGCCATGGCATCTGCTGCTTTGTTCTGGACTCTTAGAATCTGATGAAACTGGATGGAAGTGAAATAATTTTTGAAGTCGTTAACCATGCATTTATAAGGTAGTAGCTTATCATCTTTCGTGAGAAACTCATCGTTGACCTGTTTGATGACTAATTGAGAATCACCAAAGACTCTCAGGTGAGTAATATGCCATTGGATTGCAATTCAGAGGCTAGTAAGAAGAGCTTCATATTCAGTTATGTTATTTGTGCATAGAAAGGCCAATATGCATGACTTTGGTATATAATCTCCTTGGGGAGTGACGAGCAAGATTGCTGCCCCGGATCCATTGTGTGTGTATGACCCATCAAAGTAAAGTGTCCATGTGGCCACTTCTATTACTGTGAAGACTCCTTCATCAGAAAATTCTATTGTTAGGGGGTAGGCATCTACTAGGGGAGCATCTGCCAGCTGATCAGCTATCACTTGTCCTTTAATAGCTTTTCGATCTACATATTATATATAAAATTCACTTAGAAGCATGACCCACTTAGCCATGTCACCAATTAGAATGTTCCTGGATAACATGTATTTAAGTGGATCGACCTTGGAGATGAGCTTTACTGGATGATTGAGCATGTAATGTCAGAGTTTTTTGTGAACTAAAAACCATGACTAGGCAAGCTTTTTCCATTGGGGAATAATTAAGCTCATAGCCAACCAGGGTATGACTGATGTAATAGATTACTCTTTCCTTTGATGACTCATTGTGTTGTGCCAGTAATACCCCTAGTGCCACTGAAGTAGCAGAAATATACAACAAGAGTGGCTTACCAGGAATTGGTGGCATAAGGATTGGTGGGTGAGCCAAATACTCCTTGATTTTGTCAAAGCTGAATTGACATTGCTAAGTCCACTTAAAAGAATTGTCCTTCTCTAGGAGATGAGTGAATGACTAACACTTGTCGGCTAATTGAGTTATGAACCACCAGATGGATTGTAGTTTACCTTGAAGGATTCTTAATTGTTTGAGATTGCATGGTGGAGGCATATCCATGATTTCGTTGAATTTTGTTGGATCAACTTCTATACCTCTTCGAGAGACAATGAAACCCAGTAGTTTGCTTGATGTGACACCAAAGACAAATTTCTTGGAATTTAGCCTTAGCTTATACTACTCTAGATGCTCAAAGATCTTCTTGAGTACCATAGGATGTTCTTCCATTGTTCTTGATTTTCCCAGTAGATCATCAACATAATATTCCATTATGATGTGGATGAGGTCATGGAAGATAACAATCATAGCTCACTGGTAGGTTTCCCCCACATTTTTGAGACTAAAGGGCATGAAATTATAGAAGAACGTGCCCCATGTTGTAGTGAAAGCTATTTTATGTTGGTCTTTAGGTGCGATTCTGATTTGATTGTATTTGGAGAAGCCATCCATAAGGGAAAGTATCTCGTGCCCTACAGTTAAGTCTACCAACATGTCTATGTTTGGCATAGGAAAATCATCTTTGGGACAAGCCTTGTTGAGGTTACGAAAGTTTTTACACACTCTAATAGCATCGTTTGGTTTGGCTACAGGTACTACGTTTGAGATCCATTCTGAATAGTCAATGGGTCTTATGAATCTAGCGTCCAACAACTTCTCCAATTATTTCTTAACCAGTAGAGCCACTTGGGGGTCTATTTTCCAAAGCTTTTGCTTGAAAGGTTTGGCATCAGGACGTACATCTAGGTGATGTACCACTAAAGTAGGGTCAAGGTGTGGCATGTCTGAATATGTCCATGCAAAGTTGACGATGCCCTCTTTGAGAAGCTTGGTGATGGTATAATATTCTTCTTCTGATAGTGCTTTGACTACATAAGTGATTTTGGGATCATCTTCAGTTCCCAAATTTATTTCTTGAGTTTCCTCTATCAGGATGGACGATCGTTTAGAGAGATGAGTTCCTACAAGGGGAAGATGAACATCCCCATCTTCTAGTGCCTCATCGAGGTTTTCACTATCAGATACACCCTTTGTTTATACTTTTTCTAGGTCAAGGAGTGCCTCGGGGAGCTTTTCACTAGGTGACCCTTTTTGGTTTTGCTTCTTTTTACTTTTGTGGTTAGGGTGTTCATCTTCCCCCAATCCCATAAGATGTACATACTGATCCATTGTAGGAAAGGTATCGATGGGTGCACTACCATGTAGGTCCCAGTCTATAAGTTCAGGATGTTTAAGGGATAGGCTAATGGTGCAAATGTGTAAGCAGTCGAACATGGAAGAGAGGTCGGTGTGATCTACATCATCGTATGTGTGTATGATGGATTCCTCCTCTGGTATATCTTCAAGGAAACTATTGCTCTCACTGACGTTATTAAAGGCACTAGATGATGCTATAGGTCCCTTTTTTTGTGTCATGACCCAAGCCCGAGTATCTTGGTCTTATTGTAGCCTCAATATGGTGTTTCCTTCCTTGGTCTTCAGCGCCAAGGCCTCCCCCCTGATAATTGTACTTCTCCACAAACTTAGAGGGCCAAGGATAGTTCTCCTAGAAATTTTCTTTCAAAGGAGGGGAGGGATCAAGTTCCTCATGGTAGACCCATTGGCTTATGTCATCTTCTGGTGCATCTTGTCTTAACCTAGGAGAGTGGTATGTACTGGTTCCCACATTCTTGGAGCTCAAAGTGATAGTCTTTTCTTCTAGTTTTGGTGTAGATTGCGAAGGTTGGCCATATGTGTGTGGTGAGGGTGGCATAGTTGCCACGTTCAAAGCAATGCACATCTCATATTCACCACATCCCTTGTCAATGATCTATACTTTGGTAAGGGTGGAATTAGATGTGGATGATGGAGTGGATGAAGTGGTGGCTAATGCGGTGGTATATGAGTGGGATGATGATGTCTGTGGCGGTCCCATTTCCACTCCAGGCCAATAGTGGGAATGAGGAGAATAAGCTTCTAATGCGTGACAATATTCAAATGGTTGAGGGTTTGCATGTATGGTAACTTCTACCCCATTGAATGGGAATTTTAGACATTGATGGTATGTGGACGGAATGGCTTGCATGGTGTGAATCCATGGATGACTGAGGAGGAGGTTATAGGGGAGTTCCAAATCAAGGACATGACAAGTAGTGTATTGCACAATTGGAAAAACCTAGATCGGAAGACATATTGTTCCTTCAGAATCAGGCTTTGCATTATCATACACCTTGATTGTTATGACTTGATTATTTAAATCAACATGGGTGTATCCAACCTGTTTTATGAATTTCAATGTACAAAGGTTTAGGGTAGAACCATTATCTACCAAGACCCTTTTTACCTTATGACGGTTTACAAGGACCTCTAGATGGAGGGGAGGGTTATGATTAGAGTCAATGTAGGTCATGTTGTTTTGGCTAAAACTGAGTTGATAGGTGGTAGAGAGGTGCCCTACCAATGCTTGAAATTGCATAGGGTCTATGTCATTAGGAACTTGGGTGTCCCGTAAGGCCTTATTTAGGATTTATTGGTGTGTGGGAGAAGAATTAAGCAAATCTAGAATGGATATCTGTGCCAAAGTCTTTCCCAGATGGTAAAAAATGTTGTATTGAGAATTGACAGGCTATGGCTGGGTGGATTTGGAGGCTCCAGGGACTGTGATGTGAGTTCGATGGGTGGTAACAACACATTGTGGATCCTTTCCTTTTACGCATATCATAGATACACATGGTTCTACTTGCTCAATGTGCATGACGATACCTTGGTAATTGAACGATACATTCTTATAACTGATGTTGTTTTTGGTGTTATCCTGATTATTGCTATTGCTAAGCCCTGGGTTTGAATTTGATGTACTAGGACCTTGGTTATGCTTAGGGAAAGCATTTTGATATATTTGGAATTGAGCATTGGACGAAGGTGTCGTGCTGGCATCCACATGTATTTCATCCCAATCTATGAGATCCTGGATGTATGTTTTCAAAATTTGACACTTATTCAATGTATGCCCTTTAATCTTGTGGAACTTACAATATTCATTTTCTTTAAACTAGGCTGGTTTAGGCTTGGATTCATTGGGTGGCTTGGTCATATGATATGCAATCGGGTAATTAGCTTGAAGAAGCCTATTAAACATGACACTTAGGGGTTCCCCTAGTTGAGTGAATTGAAGTTTGCCATTCCCTTGGTTATTTTAATTGGATTGTTGGTTGGGATAAGGTTCCCCCTGTGGCACTGATATAGCATGAGGGTTTGACTGTTGAGGAACATATTGCGGCTTCTGCGAAGCAGTAGCCACTTTGACGTGTTTGGTGTTGGTGACACCATCATTGACAACATTTTTTTTTGTTCCAATAATGAGGTTTGTCTCTGGATGATTTCTCTCTATCAGAGTCAAAGATTTTGAGTAGCCCTTTGGTGATGAGGGATCTCTCAAGAATAGGACCTTTCTCCATGATTTCAATAAAGGTCACGACACAATGGAGTCTAAAGTTGTGGGCCATGTCCGGATGAGAGTTTTCGATGAACAAGGTGACCATATCCTTTTCCTGTAATGGGGATTTCATGTGACTGGCTAGGGCTTGCCATCTTTGAAGATAGCTCGCAAGGGTTTCTCCCTCACATTTTTTTCCCTTTAGGAGGTCTAGTGTATCGATATCCTTCTCTAGATTGAAGGAGAAGTGGGAGACAAACTCTTCTAAAAGCTGAGCAAAGGACTTGATAGATCCTTTCTTAAGACCCATAAACTAATCAAGAGCTATCCCCTATAAACTCCTAGGGAACAATCTCATGAGGTAATTGTCATTATGCATGACTTCTTGACACTGGGCGTAGAACTCTTGAAGGTGAGCCTTGGGGTCTTTGGTTCCTTTATATTTGTCAAATTTTAGCATTTCAAAATGATTTGGGAAAGGAAATAATGAAACAAAAGGATCAAATGGATAGGGAAAAATGTCCTCAAACTTGAACGATTGTTTTCTAGTCTCAGCTTGCAAGTCTCTTAATGCAACTTTGACTTCTTCCAGATCTTGATTGATAGGCACTGTGGGAGTAGGATTGGATGAACTAGGCTGATTGTATGGAGGATACTGTTGATATGATGAGGATGGTGATAAAGAAATAGTATCATAAGCAGGTTGAGGTGTGTATGGAGGTGTTTTCTGGTATTGATTGGCATAAGCGGATTGAAAATTGATGTAAGGTGGATATGATAGATTTTGATGGTAAGAGGTTGATGTTGCTTGTTGGTATGGTGGTTGCTATTGATAGTATAAAGTGGATTGAGTACCTTTCAGCCTCCCATAGTGACTTCAATAACCAAGCCCTTCTAGCCATGATTCATAAATTGGACATCTGAACGGTCATCTTAACCATCATGGAGGTACATTTACTTTGTCAATGCAGGGACATGAACTTGAAATGGGTCAGCACAATATGTGCACTAGGAACTATTAAGTAGCCATTTCTAATCTATGAGTAAGAAAAAAAATACTGGAAGTAAATTGCAAAAGGTAAATGTTGAACATGAATCAATAACTATGCCAAACTAGAATGCATAACATGAATAAAAGATGTGAGCAACAAACAGGAATTACTCTATTTACTTTGGCTATAGGAATAGACACAAAATGGACTTCTAGTGGCTACAAGAATAGTTGATGCTAGATTTCAACTAAGTACAGAACAAAAAATTCTAATTAAAATAATTACTCTAAGGAAAAGAAAGGATTACTCACCAAGTGGGCCCCATTGGGTGAGTATCCACTAAGACTATTGTGAACTCAGATGCTTAAATCATACTATCATCTTATTAATTGGAAGGAAAATAAACGAAGTAGCAACATAGCTGTATTGGAAAGTAGAAGATACTCAATACAATATCATTGTCATTTTTTTTCCAACAACAATCAAGAACTATGAATCCTTAAGATTCAATTCCTTATTTATTCTACCAACTAAATAGGGAAGTCGACTCCCACTAACTGAGAGGACGCCATTTACGGAAAGCAAGGAAAGAGTGGCAGAGCGGTTACGACCGCAGGGAATCTAGTCAGACATGCATGTCCAAACATGGACTCGACACTGTAGTAACGCCTGTGATTGCTCAATGCTATTAATACAAGGTGGTTACGTTTGACTGCCATGGGGAATCTACTGCTACGGTCAGTTGACTCCTTGGAATGATTCCCTACATCTTCATCTAAAAATTTCCTTTCTCAACTTAGCATCCACAAAATATATCTTGTAGAATAGTGTTAGTACGCATAATAATATGACATCTATAATCACCTTAAGGAACATTCATCAACCATGCAAAAAATTGATATAGATAATCCACATAATATGTCAATACCATTAAAACTTCATAAAGAGGGAATTAAACCCAAAGTCAACATTTTAAGGGAAACATCATGCAAATATTAACAGTTAGCCACTAAGGTTCATAATACTATTAGAAAATATACTATAAACTCTACCTAGATTTGACACAAAACCTAAGCTCATCATTCCCCCCAACCTAATGTCTTGCTAGTCCTCCAGTAGAGGAAGGGCTATTTCCTTGCTTGGTCAGGGTTCTAAAGTTCGCAACTACAAGTTGTCCAACATCTATTGCTGCAGTATGTGAGTATGGGTCCCAGTAGAATCCTCCCAGTCTATCAAGTCTATTCCATCTTGGCCTTTCTCCAGCAATGTCATATTGGTAGCCCCTGAAATTTGGTACCGGCCACATGAGAATGGGTGGTGAAAAGTCAAGGGAAGCCAAAATATTCCCTCTCTTCTACCAATATGAATGTATCTGTCAATCCTTTTCAATGCTGCAACATAGTTGTGGATAGAGTGGGGTTCAACTTGCTTTAACTCATCAGTTAGGCTATTCCAATGCTGAGCTAGATATCCTCTTACACGTTCTTCTTTTGCTGTTGTTTTAACTTCATATTCAATATAAACAGCTTCAATCCATGGCATAATTCTATTACCATAACTTGGTCTAAGAAGCATTTTGAGCCATTCCCCGCAGATATCTCTTGGATTGCTCAATTCAACCCTAATGGGTAAGGGGATATTGGATTCCATCTTCCTGTAAGCAGTGTTCTGTCCACCCCAATTAATTTCATTTTGTGCCCATGACATAAATGCTCTCAATTGAACATCTCCAACATACAATAGTGGGTTCTAGTCATGATCTTGTGTAACAACATAATTGTGTAGATAAAATTCACATAACATATTTTTCATTTCGGGAGAAGCAATCTTGAAAGCATTAAAGAACTTAGTAGGAGTTTCTATGGAAGGGTTTAGATCTAAAACTATTTTTGATAAGTTGAAGGAGAGATATTTTTCCTTAAGTTTAGGGCATAAATTCTTGGAGGAGCTCTACATTCAAGAATTTGTGGCACCAAGGTCACAATGTCATCTACTTTCTTCTTTAAAGTAGCGATTTCCTCATTTTTCTCCTCAATGATTTCATCCCTCTCTTGGATTTCCTTTTTTAGTTTCTTCCTTTCTTGTCTCCATTATCCTTCCCTTCTTCCTATTTATTTCCACAAGTTTAAAATTACTACATGTATTGTAAAATTAGGAGGGTTATGAATTCCTACCAATGTTTTTGTCAATGGCCGCTCCTCATACGGTACTATTTGCATGACCTCAGGCCATGCAATTGTCTGTGGCTGCAGGGTTACTACCTCTTCACCCCCTCTCTGCTGTAGGATCTCCTGTCTCTGTTTTTGACTTTGTGTTGGGTCTTGCTGTGTTTCCTGTTGTGGCTGCAGGAACCCCTGCTCTTGGCTCTGCTGTAAGAACTCCTGATCATCTTCAAATTCCTCTACGATACCAGCAAGGTCTTCCAATGTTACTTTTGCTGCTTCCCCAAATATATCCTCTTCCTTTCCTATTGGAGCTTCGGTGTCCCCATGTGGCATCTCACTATGCCCTAGGATTTCTTGTGAAGGTACATAAAAATCTGGCCCAAAAATGTCAGCCTCCTAGTGGTGCTTGTACATTTTCCCTTAGCTGCAGGATGAATAGGGCCAGCCTTCCTTTTTCTAGCTCTTGGCACCTCTTTTCCTATAGGTTGGGTTTGTTCTTTTTCTTCTTCTTTCCTTGCTTCAGCTTCTTTCCTTCGTGCCCTAGTTCTGATTAGGGTTTGCAGGGGAACATCATCATCAAACTCAGATGAGGAGCTTACTTTTTCTGAATGTCTAGCCTCAGAGGAACTAATATCTATGGATTTTTCTACTGCTATAGGAGGAACAGTACCAGAGGTTGAGGCACCAGAAGATGGAGCACCAAGGGTGTCCTTAGCCATATTGAATCTTTTGCTAGACCTATGAAGTTGAGGTATAACCCTAGGTGACAAATGCTCAATATTGACAAACTCTTCCTAACAATAATTCTGATTAACTTGAACAAATTCTTCCCAATTCATTCCAGAAGCATCATGCAAAGATTTCTTAACTAGCAATTTAATTAAGCAGTGGTGGGAGACAGAGTTATCCCTACCTTTCTATGTCTCGGCTGCCATGATGGAGAGAAGATTGTACAAAATGTTGGGCACATTCATCCTCCTCCCATGCCTCATGTGGCTCAAGAGATTAAAGTGTATTGAATGCAAATTTGATAAACACCCTTTGCAGGTAATATACCTTATAATGTGGGTGGTTGCCTGCTTCCAAGGCTCGGGCAAAGACATTCTTTTTGTGTCCTGCTTGTTAATGCTAATTGGTGGGTCACCATGCACTGTGAATTCTGCTCTGGCCGTCCTAGCGTCCCTAGAGGTAGGGTAATTTTCTCCTTCCGTAGGCAACCCTGATATTTTTGCAATTCTCTCCTCTGTGGCCACAACTTCTAATCCTTTTATGGTGGCTTTTCCTTCTAAAAACATTTGGGAAAATTCAAGTGCAATGCCCTCGTTAAAGCCATCCAGCCTCATAAAATAATCAAGCAATCCATATCACTGGAATTCTGGTAAGAATCATGTGTGTTGCAACAAAACATCATGAATTGAAGGCTCGTGACGAATTAGACCACCCCCCATAGTTTGAAATCTACAATTTATGTTTTGGAAACCACCACTTTCTGCCAAATTTTTACTGCTAGTGCCAACCGAATTTCTTCCTTTGCCTGAAATTTTACCATTCACAGCTTGTAACTTAAGTTTTCGACAAGGAAATTTAAGGAATTATGGCAGAAAAAGAGGTGATAAATAAGAGTGATAATGGAAAGAATTGGCAGCTCAGCTAATGTCACTTCACACATACGAGCTAGATTTTCAAATCAGCTCATTTAAATTTTCTGACGCAGGCATGATTTGACATATAGGTGATATATTTGCATTTTTTTATTTCCCCCTCCCAACCTAAATTTGGACACGTGCCCGCTCATGTGAGAAGGGAGTGATGACTTGACAAGAAATGATGACATATTATGTAATCACCCATGGTAATGTGTCATGATTAAACAAATGCACTTAAAAGGTAATTAAAAGATGGGATTTATCGCGCACATACCTGAACATGTGAAAGATTGTGGTACAAAGATTGTGGAGAGAAAGTACTGTTACACCTTCCGAGAAATAATAGAGCAATTAATCCAAGTTATGCAAAGTGAAGCAAGGAGAAATGAAATGATGGAAGAAAGAGAAAGGTGATACGAATGGACGGATGGGCAGATGGGTGAAGAAATGGATTTCCATTAAAAATGGAAATCTTTATTATGAAAGTACGTACCTTAATTTAGCCGGAAGGTGGGACGCTAGGTCCACCTCTTTCGGCTGCAGGAAGCTCATGCACTGGATACTGGGTGGATTGCTACAGGGGGTCTTCCTTGGAGGCTGGCTCAAGCAACTTGAGCCTTGTGTGAATTTTTTCTGCAAGTGAGTCCAAAACTTGGTCACCGAAGGGTGAAGAGAAGTGTTCTTGCTTAGTGGCATCGTGGAATTTTCTATAGTCAATACAAAGTCACCATCTTCCTTTCTTCTTTGGCATGATTACTAGTGTAGACATCCATTGGCTGTCCATTTGGCTCCGTGCAGGGTATATTCTTTGTTGAGGCTGCCTTACTGGTTGAAAATTGTATCTGATGTAGATCTTATGGGTGCAGGGTTTAGTATCTAGTGCGTTCATATCATCTGCATGCGTATGAGGCTTCTGTGAATCTACCGCTATAGGAATAGCATTAGGAAGAATATCTACAGGAACAATGGCTGTAGGAAGAATAGGCAGAAGCATTTCGATTGAAGTAGAAGATGACATCTTTTCTTCATCTTGAAACTACAAGAGAGGATTTCTGGTTATCATCATGATTTGCATTACCAGGTCAATTGCCCCGGCCTCTTCACCAACTTATGGCCATGTAGGACCTTCTTTATTGCGGATTGACTGAGCAGGAAGAACGCATTTTTTGTTACTAGAAATAGTCACATGCCCTGAACAACACCCCATATACACATCTGGAAACTGCAGGATAGTATTTGGTTGCTGCAGGATGTCCTTAGTGATTACTTCTCCTAAGTCATTCAAAGCATTCTTCGCTTGGGCTCCATTGATAACAACTTCCATCTTAGGATTGCTTGGGTCATTGTATTTGGAAATTACTTTTCCCAGTATGATATCAGTAGGCTGGCCCACCTCATGAGCCGTAGTTAGGATTTTCTTTCTCCTATCTAGCCTCTTAAGATGAGATGGAACATCCGAAAATAGGGGTATTTAGACACATGTATGCCCTAGCTGATCCATGATGTCAAAAGCTGTACTTTTCCTGTCTTCCTTTTGCTTGGAAATTTCCAACCTTTAAGGAAATGGTGGCTCTTGTGCAATTTTCTTAGCTAGAAATGGTTCAGGATTCCTATGTATGGTAGGCTGAATGAGACTATTCAGATATCTCCCTCTCCCATTCACATATAGCTCAATGGTGGGGGATGTGGAAGGAGTTAATATAGTAGTTCCTGAACTCAAGTGAATATCACTTATACTCACAACACATGGGTTTAAATCAGCAAGGTATTTTGGATGTGGATGTGGTTTTTTATTGAGGTGAGGTGAGGGATGAGTTGGTAACTAAAATGTATTAGCAAGTGGAGGTGTCATGAAAAGTTGTTCGGATTGAGATGGTTGCATGCAACTGATTGCCTAGTTAGGTCCAAAAAAGGATAGTGGGTCTAGTAACATATCTGGTCTTGGAACCCAAGGTTTCCTTTGGTCCACAAGGTAGACTTGATCTCCCTTAGTCCATAGTGGTTTGAATTCAAGTGAAATCTGACTGCTAGTTATCACCTTGTATCTGCAATCTTTCTTCTTCTCATGCTTATTTTTAGCCTGAAGTGTATCCAATTGGGTGGTTGGATTGTCTATAACATCCTGCTTAAAATCTTCCAACGGATTAGTGACTTTCATCTTTAGAGTTCCATCGGTAGATAACTTTCCCACTTCTTTTGAAACTGCTCTAGAATAATCCTGACATATTTTCTTGATACCTTCCCAAGAAACTTGAGTGATGTCTACTCCTGCCATTAGGTTCAGTTCATTAGTGCAACTCTCATTGATTCCTTTTAAGAAGAGCAACTTCCATGATTCCTTATTGGGTGTATAATGTGGAGATTCCAGAAACCTTGAAATGTAGTCTTCCAAGCTCTCATCTTCTTTCTGTTGTATTCCAAAGGCATCTCCTTCTTTTGTATTACTGCCCTCACAATATTATTTACATGTTCCAAGGAACCTTTTCTTCATGTCCTCCCAAGTTCCCATAGCGTTTCTACCTAGACTCACAAACCACCCTAGTGCAATTTATTTTAAAATAGTAGGTGATAGTCCAGGTTCAGGAGCATCAACAATATAATCATCATCTTGGCAGAGGGGATCACGTTTAGACAAAAAGGAATCTCCCATGTTTCCTTGATGGATTCTAGGAGCAAAGGCTATCAATATGGGGGTTTCAGAACTTAATCAACTTAGCATCAACTTAATCACAAAGAATAGCGGATCACTGCTCATCTAAGCAAGGGGTATTCTAAGAAAAATTCAAGAAAAAGTGCTAAAGCAATGACTCCGAAGGACTTCCTAGCTTGACACCATCCTTGACAATGACACCAAAAATGTCGGCCTCCTATAGTGACTTCAATAACCAAACCCTTCCAGCCATGATTCAGAAACTGGACATCTGAATGGTCATCTAAACCATCATGGAGGTACATTTACTTTGTCAACCCAGGGATGTGAACTTGAAATGGGTTAGCACAGTATGTGCACTAGGAACTCTTAAGTAGCCATTTCTAATCTATGACTAAGAAACACAATACTGGAAGTAAATTGTAGAAGGTAAATGCTAAACATGAATCAATAACTATGCCAAACTAAAATGCATAATAGGAATAAAAGATCTGAGAAAAAAAAAAGAATTACTCTATCTGCTTTGGCTACAGGAATAGACACAGGATGGAATTTTGGTGGCTATAGGAACAGTCGATTCCAAATTTCAGCTAAGTACATAAAAAAAAATGCTAATTAAACTAATTACTCTAAGGAAAAGAGAGGATTAATCACCAAGTGGGCCCCCTTGGGTGAGTATCCACTAAGACTACTGTGAACTCAGATGCTTAAATCAGACTATCATCTTATTCATTGGAAGGAAAATAAACGAAGTAACAACATAGCTGTATTGGAAAGTAGAAGATGCTCAATACAATATCACTGTCATTTTTTTTCCAACAACAATCAAGAACTATGAATCCTTAAGATTCAATTCCTTATTTATTCTACCAACTAAACAAGGCAGTAAACTCCCACTAACTAAGAGGATGCCATTTAGGGAAAGCAAGGAAAAAGTGGCAGAACGGTTATGACCACAAGGAATCTAGTCAGACATGCATGCCCAAACATGGACTCGACGTTGCAGTAATGCCCACAATTGCTCAATGCCATTAATACAAGGTGGTTACGTTTGACTGCCATGGGGAATCTGCTGCCGTACTCAGTTGACTCCTTGGAATGATTCCCTGCATGTTCATCTGATGGTTTCCTTTCTCAACTTAGCATCCACAAAAGATATCCTGTAGAATAGTGTCGGTACACATAATAATAGCACATCTATAATCACCTTAAGGAACATTCATCAACCATGCAAAAAATTGATATAGATAATCCACATAATATGTCAATACCATTAAAACTTCATAAAGAGGGAATTAAACCCAAAGTCAACATTTTAAGGGAAACATCATGCAAATATTAACACTTAGCCACTAAGGTTCATAATACTGTTAGAAAATAGACTATAAACTCTACCTAGATTTGACCAAAAACCTAAGCTCATTAGTACCTTACTGGTATTGTGTAGCAGCTTGATAGTACGATGACGTGGAAGCCCCTTGCTAGTAAGGTGGTGGTTGCTGATAGTAGGAGATGGATTGAGCGCCCTATTGATAAGGTGGTTGTTGCTGTGTGTAGGATGTGGATGAAGCACCTTGTTGGTATGAAGGCTACTACTGAGCTTAGTATGGATTGGATTGATAATTGTATGCAACATTGGGTTGTTGTGTAGTATACGGAGGTGGTTGTGGGTTAGATGACTATTGGTATGGATTTTTTTGTGATTCTGGAAGATTAGTGTAAAGTGGCGGTTGAGTCCATGGTGGATTCTGAGAGGCCACATGGATATTTGGATTGGGATTAGATGTAGCAGCATAGGCGGTGTACGTGCTAGACATATGGTAGAGATATTGTGTGAGAAGATTGTGCTACGTTTGCATAGGAATGTGTGTGTGTTGGGATGGTTGTTGTTGCTATTGTGGCTATTGATAAAGTGGGCAAGATGGGATGTGATGTTGTTGTGGAACCACTACAAAAGCCCCATGGGGTGGTTGCCATGGCTGCGATGCAGTTTGTGTGACTTGATGTGGGGGTTGCGTAGGAACAATAGTGTGCTACTCAGGAATTAGAATGTTTTGCTATGGGATGGTAACGTTTTGTTGTGGGATTGTGACATTTTACTGCAGAGGTTGTAGATGGGGTGGTTGAGATGAAACAACAATTAGCAGTATTTATGGTGACATTTGCATCACAGTGGATTAATGAGGATTAACGGGAGGCAAGGCTAACTGGTGACTTGGTTCATCACAACATTTTCGAACTCAGGATGATACCAATTCTCTATAGGTGGACCTTCGGGAATATATGAATTTCCTGGAACATTTTTCTCTGAATCTTGTGATGCAGGAAGGGACTGGGCACCGGTATACTGTGATATATTGAAATCGGGTGGTGGTTTGACTCCTTTCATGATCAGAGTAGTGAGAAGCTTATCCCCACACTCGTTGAGGAGGCGATCCATCATCTGAAAATTAGCGAGATTGCTTAGGTATTCGTCAATGGTGACTTCAGGCTGATTGACCATGTTCTCATCTTCGAGTGGTGAGGTGTTTTGGACGTCAGTATTGGACTGTGATGATGCACCGTTATTGGGATCTTGAGGGATATTTACACCATTGTTGGGATCTTGTGGGATGTTTGTAGTGTTGTTGGGATCCTGAGGGATATTCAGGTGGGAACCTTGGGTTTTTTGTTCGGCCATTTGTTTCTTGGCTTGTGATTGAGTTTTAACGGGCATGAAAGTGCAAAACCACTAGGTGAGTAAGATGTGGTTAAACTCTAAGATGCAATGCAAAGATGACCCAAATGACGATTGAAGGATTGATCTGATTAGATGATTTGATAAGGATTAGATTGGATAGGATTGAGTGATGAAATGATTGATAAGATTAGATGATTGGATGAGATTGGATGATAAAAGGGATTCTAAACCAGGTTCAAAGATCACACTAGGTGACTTAAGGTGTTGATTGTTCAGATTAAGGATAGGTAGATGATTGTGCATTGAATCCAACTTGATATGGAAGTGGATTGATAAGGCCGAATGATGATGACTGACTCAGGATGGATGGCAATCCTAAGAAGACATTGTAGGATGACGATCGATTTTAGACACCTGAGTCAATTTGGATAGTGAATCCAAATGAAGTTGAGAGGATTTGGATTGCAAAAATGATGAGGGACATGCAACCTAGAGATTTTTTATGATGTACCTATATGATTCAGATGATGCAGATGCAAAGTTATAGGTGAAAGGAAGATGCAAAATGACTAGATAAAGATCAGACTCATCTAACCAAGGTGCAGAATTTCCCAACTAGGGGGAAAGGTCGCCCAATTGGAGGTCAGATTCGGCTAACTAGAGGTTAGGTTCGCCTATCTGGAGGTCAGGTTCACCCAACTGGAGGTTAGATTCACCTATCTAGAGGTCAAGTTTTCCCAACTAGAGGTCAGGTTCACCCAACTAGAGGTCAGGTTCACACAACTAGAGGTCAGGTTTGCCCAACTGGACGTCAAGGTCACCCAAGTTGAGGTCAGGTTCGCCCAACTAGAGGTTAGGTTCACCCGACTGGAGGTCAGGTTCACCCAATTGGAGGTCAGGGTAGCCCAAGTTGACGACCTGTCTAAATCAAAAAGGAGGATCAAAAAGACTATCATAATGGGCAAATGGATGCTTAGAACAGGGAAACATAGGATCAGAACAAGAAACAGATGCTCAGAACAAGAAAATGAACATTAAGAATGGGGAAATGGATGCTCACAATGGGTAAATGGGTACTCAGAACGAGGAAACGGGTACTTAGAATGAGTAAACGAATGGTCAGAATGAGGAAACAGAAGTTCAGAACGGGGAAACAGATGCTTGAATTGGGTAAATAGGTACTCAGAATGATTGAACAGATGGTCATAACGAGCAAATGGGTGCTCAAAATGGGTAAACGGGTACTCAGAATGATTGAATGAAAGGCGAAACTGGCTGTTCAAAGTGCAAATTCGCGCGACTTGGGGTAGGGTCACCCAACATAGGGTAGGGTCACCCAACTTGGAGTAGGTTCACCCAACTTAAGGCAGGTTCGCCCTTGTTCAGGGCAGGTTTTCGTGTTTGGTGAAAAGATAGACAATTCTGATAGAAATAGGCTGAGAAAGGACTGAGATAGAAGGCAGGGTTGCCCTTGTTTAGGGTAGGTTCACCCCTATTCAGGGTAGGGTTGCCTCTGTCCACAAACCTGAACTTGACTTAGGTGAAAATAACTATGGAAAAGGACCAAAAACACAACAAATACTAAGCAAAGGTAAGGCTGATTTGACTCAACAAAAATTCACTGGTTTCACACAAAAAAGATAGTTCAAACAACACAATCCTAAGATTAGTATAAAGGGTATGGACAACACAGTCCAACTAGGGAGTCCTCAATATATGCTCGGTACGTGAGGCACAACCATGAACACTGGCCTGTCATAGGCATGAGTCGGGAACCCCAACGAGATACTGAAGGCTCAAACCAACTCTTCACGTCTATCTAGGTATCACCCTAGCTTTGACGTTATGCCAGACCCAACATGACTGGATTGTGGTACAACTTTGGCTCTCCCACCTTTGTATACCCTGCCAATATGCGTGGTTGGGATTGTCCCTTGGGGTGATGAAATCCCCAAGTGGGTATCACTAAAAAGAGAACACTAATCATTTTCAGTTACTCCCCAGGCTCACACGAAGTGCAAGGGGAAAGCTTTAAACAATATAGTGCCCCTTGGGAAATAGAAAGGACAAAGTAAGCTACAATTTCTGATCACCCAGAAACACCAAATGGTGCAAGCGGATTGAATACGTCAATAGCTTACTTTACAAACACAACACACAATATATTTGACTCCCCTACTTAAGACTATGTGCCTAGATTAATAAGAAAAAATGATAAACAAACTAAACAAACAATGCTGAGATTGATCATTTTGCAAGTAAAGTGTTAGTAGTTTATCCTCCGATCTTCAACAAGCGTGAGATAGTTGCGCAAAATATTAGTAAAATCTAGCACAATCACCAACAAGACGAGTTAGGGGGTTAGTATCAACCAAAAGAACAAAAAATAAAATATAGAAATGACTTTTAAACCACTTTTTTACCTCGTAGACGCCTCTGTTTGGGTTAGGTTCACCCTTGTTCGGGTAGGTTCACCCCTATTCAGGGCAGGTTTTCCTTTGTGCAAAAAATAGTGAGTAAATTTTGTTGTTGTCTCTTAGATGAGCGACTCTGCAAAGCAGGGTCACCTCTGTTCAGGTCGAGGTCACCTGTCTTGGGGAAGGTTTGCCTATCTTAGGGCAGGTTCACCCCTGTTCAAGGCAGGGTCGACCCTGTTCAGGGAAAGGTCACCTCTGTGTAACTTGAACCTGTAAAATATTAAAAAAACAACAAACGTGATAGCAAAAAGACTCATCTGTGGGTCCCACTGGGCATGCCAGAAATGTGAACAGTGCTAATTACCTATCCTAAATGATGCAAAATAGAATGCAAACGAAAGAAAAGAACACTTCAACACCTCAAGATTGGGCTACGTTAAACTCAAACAAAATAAAGATAAAGAAAAGCAGATTTATACCTTGTATGAGTTGCTCCTTGGTTGGCCCTTTGATTGTTGATAAATGTATGCTCCTTAATGGAAAATGTGATGAAAATGGATGCAAAATGGAGAGGATGAAATGAGGATTCAAATGATGAAGGTGGGTATTTGGCTAAATGTTTAGAATGGATGCAAGATGAGCTTGAAGGTACAATAATGGAGGTTGTGAATTGAAAATGCAAGTATGTTGAAGAATGCTTCAGTTGGAGAGCTTGAACTTTAAAATGTGAATGTGATGAATGAATGAATTGAGAGAAAATCTTCCATTCTAAGGGAAGAATCTCTAAAGAAATGGACGGTCAAGATCTTGCAAACAAGGGCAAGATGAAGGGCTATGGTGAGTTAAGAAATCACAAGCCCTCACATTTTTCCATGTGGAGGATGAGATGTCACAAGGACAAGTGAGTTGGAAAAAGGGCATGTGAGGTGGAGGTACTTGCAAGTACCTTGGGATTGAGAGAAGATTTCCTTAAAAAGGAATTTCTTGTTCCCATATGAGAGGAAAGTGACATATGAGGAATTTTAGTATTCCTCAAAAATCTCCATGGGGAAGAGAGAAGTGGTTGGGGGAAATAAATGTGAATTTTAAATTCACATGATTGGAAATACCTTGTGGATAAGGGAAGGTCATTATAATGGAAGGTTCTTGACCCATGTGACTAATGTGACAAGTGAGGAGTTTTAGAACTCCTAACAACTTGCATGGAGAAGAGGAGAGTCTTGGAGGGATAAATGTGAATTTTTAATTCACACGGGGAAGAGGGTCTAGGCTAAATGTGGAAATTGTGAAGGTTGACCAAAAATGTATGCTAAATGTAGCAAGGGGATTAGATTAAGGTTGTGCAAAGAGGTTATTAAGAAGATTAATGAGGGATTAGAAGCAAGTGGGAAAATATGGAAGATGTGACATTAATCCTAATTAAAGGTGTGCACATCTTAATCATGGATTAATTAGACTAATCCAGATTAGGAGGTTATGGAGGATGTGACAAGGAGAGAGAAAAAGAGGAATTTAAAATTGATTTAAATTCCAAAAGGCTAAATGACCAAGTTAAATAAATTGATGTATTTATTTAATTTAGTGAAAGAATGAAAGTTAAAGTATTTAATTATGAAATTAAATACTTTAGGAACCTTAGGGAAAGGGGAAATATTAATATTGATGAAATAAATGGATGAAGGAGATGGTTTTGACCATATGGGAGTGGTCAAATTTGGATGTCTACAGTATCCTTCCCACGTCAAACATCATCATCATCCTCATCACTTGTCAATTGGTTTCAGTTTGACTAGGAGAAAGATCATGGTTATCCTTGGATTCTTGTGTGTGCTTGCTCGCTTGCTTGTAGGCATCATTCATATGCATTTGTCATGGTCCTTATAGTGTATTATCCATAATCAAATACACACTTCCCCATATCATCCATAATGAAAATAAATATACATACATACATACATACATACATATATACATACATACATACATATATATATATATATAACATTTGAAAATGATAAAAAAAAATTCTCAAAAAGAAAAAAAATCATAAAACCTCAAAATGCAAAAAAATCAAAACATGTCAAAAACAAAAAAACATCCAAATAACCTTCAAAATCCCCCCAAAAAATAGAGTCAAAGTCAATCATGCCAATCAGTCCATTTCATTGTTGAACTACGTTGCCTCTGCGAATAAATGTAGGAAGGGCCATCAATCGATGTGCCCCCGAGGCCACCTAGGTCAGTCTTTTAGGGTTCGTCATGTCAGTCAAATAAATTAGACATTGTCGACACAAATAGTCATAAATTTTTTTGGAAAGTCACCCATCAACAAGACAACATGTCAACGCCACTCAATCAAGCCAAACAAATTGTCAAAATAGTCAAAGAGTCAAATCATCAAAACAATCAAGTTATGTCTTATATAGGATGTGTCCTTCCTGAAACTAAACATTGTCATCAAGTCAAACATCGCCATTTGCCTTATATAGGTGGTCACATGATCAAAACCAGACTTGATGTTCTATACAACATGTTTCCCTCCTGAAACCAGGCATTGTCAAACAATTAACCTGTCAATCATCAAGTCAATTAATCATCAAACAAATCAAATTTTGTCAAACATTCTAATTGACTGTTGACATTTTGGCTTGTCTTGTCTTATCTTTCTTTTGGTATTTGTCTGTGAGTTAGGTTACTAGTTCCTTGAGGATGTCCCATGAAGGATTTAGAGGAGCAATGATGTCTCATGACTCTTTCTATTTGATTGTTTTTTGTGGATTGTCTTGGCAAAAAGACTGGGGTAACTTGGCCCTTAGTATGAGCTAGGACATTCCTTGTCTGCGACTATCTATTTTGCAAGTGGATGACTTTGCACACATTTTTCTATGTCAGAACATGGTGTTTGTTGTCCATTTGTGTCATTTTACCACCAAATGATGATTAGTGCAGAGTCTTGTCTGAAAAAATATGCATCTTTAAAGTTTTCTCCACTAACATCCATATCCTCCACACTAACATTTCTTCTATGCCACTTATCTATTTTCCTCTTATCCATTTAGAGAGAAAACTCGTGTTCTTTGAACCTGCGTATCCTCTCGATGGGGCATACCATAACGTTCCTCCTCCTCCTTTCTCATCATGTTTCCGTTGGAGCATATTTTTGGCCGAATTTCTTTGACAAAACGCGATATACTACATTGTATCAAATAGGGGCAAAATGTAGACACTAAAAACTGTCCTAAGACCTATGACTCTTATTTTCTCTGTTATTTCCCCTTTCATTCTTCATAATTAAATAATTTTAATTATTTATTTATTTTCTAATGTCATGAGTTTTCTATTAATTAAATAATTTTAATTATTTAATTAATTCATTTCTATCTTTATTTCTTCCTTATTAATTATATAAATTTTATTTATTTAATTACGTCACTAATTAAGTCCTTTTCCTTCTAAAATTAAATAAATTCTTATTTATTTAATTTTTGTCCCCTTTCCACTATAATTAAATAATTATTTTAATTATTTAATTATTCATTAGCTTCTTCTCTCATAAATTAAATAAATTTTATTTATTTAATTTGGTCCACTCTCTTGAAGTTTGAATTAAATCATTATTTAATTCAAAATGATTCCTTTTGTCACATTCCTCTATAATTAGATAATTATTTTAATTATTTAATTATTAATCGGCCAAGTAAATTAAATATTTTTTATTATTTAAATTATCCTATCATGTCTTTATCCGTGCTAATCTTATCTTCCACATCAAATATTATCTCTTGACATCTCATTTAATTGTAGCCCTTGATTTAATTATCTCATAATTCAATCTCAACCCTTCATCCTTATCATTTCCCCTAATTTAGCCCTAACCCTATTTCATACTACAACTTTCAATCTTGGCCATTGATTAAGACATCTTATTGGCATCCAATCTCAACCATTCATTCAAATTTTCCTTTTCTATAAAAGACCCTACCCTTGTAATTTTCATTATCTACACATATTATGCAAGTACATGCTGCTAGTGTGAGACAACAATCTTCAATATTTCGCTAGTCACTTGTCATAGGCTTATTATTGCACACTCAAATTTGAGGGCAATTATCATATTCAAGCAAAATGGAGAAGTGAAATGGAGGTGAATCAATGGTGGATTGAAGATTTGGTAATATTATTGTATGCTTTATGCCTTTATGCTCATTTGTGCTTCATTGTTGATTAGGGTTTGATTTATATGCTTTATTGTATTAACCTTAATATTTCATCCTTAGTTACAAGATGCATAGTGGAGTCTATGGTGGTCACTTTATGGCAACTTGACAATAACACACAAGATGTAAAGATCTGGCTATTGGTGGCCTACACTTTTTGTAGACATATAGAATATGGTTAAGAAATATGATGCCTAGCAAAGATTCTCAGGGAAAATGAAGTATTCTAGGAACTTTCTTTTGAGGCCTATGTCTGTAGAAGCCCCATTATAACAATGGGGAATTGACCTCATTAGGGAGATAACTGAGAAGTCCCAAGGTGGACACAAATGAATTTTGGTAGGCATTAATTACTTCAACAAGTGGATAGAAGCTATTCCCACTAAGAAAGCCACTAGCAAGGTTGTGATAGACTTTCTGATGAACAACATTATCACTAGATTTGGAGTTCTAGTCATGTTGATATCTGAAATTGCAATGTGATATAGGTCTAAGGAATTTACAACCTTCTATCATCAGTATGTGATCACCATCTCATATTCATCTCCTTACCATCCTTAGGGTAATGGACAAACAAAATCAAGTAATAAAAGATGATGAAATTGTAAAAAAGGATTACTAAAAAGAGTAAAAGGGAATGTGATTCAAAGATGAGACTAGAATTGTGGGCTAATAGAGTAACTTCCAAAAGGTTACTGGTGAATCTCCTTTTGAGTTAGTATATGGCTAAGAGGCAAGAAGGTGCAACGACAATATATTTCTTTTCTACAAGTTCATCTAATAGAATGATGATGATATGTGTGATGCAATGGTGAATAGAATGAACCAACTCATTTAGTTGGATGAGACCAAGAGATCAACACTGTAGAAGAACATCAAACTACAATACCAGGTTTAACAAAATAATAGTTGCAAGGAAGTTTCAACTAAATGACATGGTACTCTTATGAAATGGTAGGTCTTGGGCTAAGGGAAAGCATGGAAAGTTTGTAGCTCTATGGTTGGGACCCTATTTGATTGGTAAAACCCATGGGGAGGACTCATACTTTTTGGAGATTCTAAATGGTGAAATTTTGGAATTTCCAGTGCATGAACAATTCTTGAAACCTTACATTTCTTAAAGTAGGTTGTTTCCATGCACAAATATACTATATGTTTCATCCTGTACACTATTCCCTTTTCTTTGGTCTTTTTTTTACCCTTTATTTTTGTTCTAGTTTCCTTCTTAGAGTTCTAGATTCTCGCTTTGATATTATGCAACAAACATCTCCAACTGGAGCCACTAGTAGTGTATTTTCAGAATTTTTAGGTTCTTTATTCTTGCATTCATGCAAAAGTTGCACAACATCATTATCCTTGCTATGGTTTACATAAAATATTTTTTTTCTAAATATGTTTATGCCTAAAAACCCTAAAACCTTACTGTTGTGTGGTCTCACAACATGCCCCATTTTGCTCCTTTGCAAAATGTGCACCCCCCTTTTTCTTCTTTCTTTCCTCTTGCTTTTGCTTGCTTTGGTGTGTTCTTTTTGGGAGGGGTTGGTAAAATTTCAAGTCTCATTTCAATTTTCTTGGTCTTTACTCAAGTCCTTGTTCTTTCCTAGATTTGGTGTCTTGGTCTTTTCACAAAGTTTTATCAGTTTACTGGAAACTGGAATCCCAGAGTTGCTGTAGTTGTGTCAAAGATGTTGTATCTTTGATTGGTCCTAGTCCTGCCCGGTTAGTCATCACCCAGAGGTTGTTAATCCCGGTGGTCATGTTTTTTCCTACATCGGTTAGTTTGATGGTTGCTTTTCTTTTTCTTTAGTCAGAGGTTAGAAACCAGAGGTTCTATTATGAAATGTTTGAATCACTTTTGATCTTGCTGGAACCCGATTCCTAGTTCCTCTCTCTACTTGTTTTTATTTAAGCTCAGAGGTAAGTGTCCCGGTTCTCGGTAATCTTTCCAAGGTTCAGTATTGGAGGTTGTCAATCCCAGTGATTGTAAATGGTCACGTATCTTAAAGGCCTTTGCCTCATAAAAATGAAAGTGACATAAGAGTGCCACATAATATTTTCATGCCATCTTTTCCTCTAGTAGTGAGCCTGTGCAGAAACCTAGGTGTTTATAATTTGAACCCTAATCCACCATGATTACACCTTTATTCGAGAAATTAATGCATTGTAATAGGTAATTAATGAAGATGGTGAACTACACATGTACTTGGCACCACCTTAAGTATGTAGTTGATTTTATAACATTCTACTTCATCATACTGCAAATTTACAAAGGACATTGAATGAATGAGACTGATGTGGTGTGCAAGGAAAGGTAAATTTTGAGAAACCAAGAACACAAATACCAAGGGTTTCAAGGTTGCATTCTAAAAATATTTTCATCATCAACAAAACCAGGTATGTCTTGAATAAAAAAACTTCTATCAATCATTGTAACGCATGAAAGTCTCGAGAAAATGGTATTTCCCTTAATAAATGAAATGTTGATTATTTTGATATAAATTTAATCGAATGGTGAATTGAAATTCTTATGAATTGTTAAAGATAATTGGTTAAATTTAACCCTAACTCGCACACAAGGAACATATTTAAAAATACAAAACACACCGGTGAAAATGAGTACTTCTAAAAAATGACCAGAAAATGAATTCAAATATTGCACTTTGCAAGCTGTACCGATTGGTTGGATAGCTAATGATACTCATATGGGATGGTCTTCTGATGTCAAATTCCTTGCATGGGCATGCCAAGAAAATGCCTCTCAATGTACAAATAATGTTATAGCAAGTGGGTTACTTTTAGCTGGAGGGTTTCCGCTAGCAATGGAGCCCCTTGAACTGGTTATGGAATGTTTAAACTACTACAACCTAGACAAAAGAGCCATTGAGAAGGAGGGAAGAACTTATGTAGACCTCTCTGAGAAAGGAATTATATATAAATTTAGGATTCCTACATTTACTCAGATGTACCCTATAGATATGAAGGTGAAGACTAAGACCTACCTGACTACTGAATAACATAATAGAAAAATTATGAGTACCCAATGGTGTCAGGAGGAAATTACAAAATAGAAAAAGCCAATTCTAAGGTCTATGTTCAACCTGGATGCACAATATATTATAAATATGCTAAGAAGGATAGATGGATTGCAAGATGCCAGTAAATCTGAATCATGGATGTTTGTAATCATAGCCAAATTAATGGAAGGCCCTATTCCAATGCATTGGGGAGGATTTATTAGTGACAAATTGCATGATCAGATAAAGGAATTTCCAAATTACAGATGTTTTTCTATGTCTTCATATGTGATCTACTCCTGCGCCTTAAGGGAAAATAAGCAAGGGTTGAAAATAATTGGTACTTTGGGTTAAGAAGTAGGAAACAATTAGATATATGCTCATTTACCCCAAATTACTATTCATGATACTGAACACCTGGATGGATAGGAAAATACAGGTCTTGGAACTAAAGAGACAATGTTGAATCCTGGTAATCTAGAATCTATGCTAGAGAATACTGAAGATGTTCTGATTTCAGAGGATGTAATAGATAAAGTTGAAAATGTAAGAGAAGAAGTTCCTAAGAATACTAAAACCAGGAACAGAGAAATGTTACAGAGGTAGAGCACAATTAAGATGCACCTGATTGGTTAATCAAAGAATTAGCTTCCCCATTGGAAGTGAAATTGGTACCTCTAGATCTTAAAAGTTTAATGCAAGAAATAGAGACTTCTAAGCCTAGGTGAAGAGATAAAATGAAACATGTCATGTATAGGAATGTAGATGGAGGCAGAACACTCCATATAGCTACTTTGATAGTAGATAAAAAAGACATGAAATAATGCCTAAGGAGTATAGAATAACAAGTATCAATGTTGGACACTCATCCTGGACACAATAATTAGAAGAAATGAAGATGAATTTGGATACAAATGTTGCCAAGGTACATCGAAGTAAAAAGAAGAAGAGAGAGTTGAAAGAACGGATCTCTAGCTTGGAGAATTTTGTAAAATCATTAACCCAATCTGGTCAAGCACAAATTGAATTTCCTTAGAATTTGATACTCATGTCATAGGAGCAGGTGGATGCCACAAGATAAATGTATTTGAAGAATGGATTGAGTATTGGGTAAGGAAAGGTGAAGAACTCATTAGAAATGCAATTGGGAAGTACAAGGAGGCATACCATTGGTGTGAAAAATATAGAAGATTGGAAGGAGAATGCATATTTTTCCAAGAACAAGTTGATGTTGAGAGGTGAAACGTAGAAACTCTCATTAAGATAGATGTCCAAGGATTGATAAGAGAAAATATAATTTTAGAACAAGTCCCATTATGTGAAAAATGGAAGAAACAATTAAGTTGGGAAGGTGACACTTTGGTACAATGTATAGAAGGATTTGAAAAGGTCACCGAGAAGTGCAGTAAATTGATTGATAAAGATCAAGATTTCATTGAAGTGTTAGCATGACAAGATTGTGATCCCCATACACTAGGATAGGAGGGTAAAGAAGCACAAGATTTTAAGGAATGGATTGAAAGAATAAATAAAGACCTTGTTCAGTTGTTAAACTGGGAAGTCATAGATGAGATCATAAATTGCAAAAACACTATAGTTAGGTATGAAATAGAGAAAATGCAGAGGGATACAAACATCCTCTAGATATCAGAAGACTACAATAGGCTCAAGTAAAATTGGAAGGCAATCCAAGGAGTTTCAAAAGAGTGCATGCATCAGATATTAACTACTTTTCAAGAATATCAGCTGAAGAAAGGTGAAGAAGGGTTCCCGGAATAGGAACTCGAGATGATATAAGTAAGTAACAGATATTAGATACCAAAAGAGTCATAAAGATATATTGTTGAAGTTAGTTTTGTAGGTTGTTCCCAGTCCAGTAGAAGTTTCCTATATTGTATTCTAAGGAATGATGATATCCTTGTTTTGTGTGGAGTGTTGCATACCAGAGTTTGGAGATGAAGGTTGTTGCCGCAGAAGGAGTCAAAGCTTTGACCTTGTCTAGAAGATTCTAATGAGAATTGACATATACCAGACATGTTACATTTTAATTTGCTATTTTTGATTCTCTTGATATAATTTAAGTTTAAACTCTTGAGGTCTTGTTCCTATAAAAGGCCGTTTACTTTACTTTTATTTAAAGTTCATAATTTGTGGATGTCAGAAGAGCCAAAAATTCTCTAAGTTTTGTTCTCTTTTTCTATTTTTTGAATCATTCCAAATTAAAAACTTGTATGCACATTTAACTTAATCAATATTGAAGCCAATTTGATAGCTACCTATCTCATGTATCTTTTGTAGCTAGTTTATCCATTCAATCAGACAAGATTGTATGGTGCAATATTTAAGGGTGCACTTAGAACCTACTCAGTGTCTAAACTAAGCCCACCTCTTTAAAAGCTTGCATCGTTCTATACTTAGTTATGAAGCAATCTGGTGAAGTATAGAGCAGTTTTCTTTGATTTGATTAAAGCTTGGGTCATGCGTGGAGAATACCTAGGAACAATTTTATTTTTCATTTTTTTGATTCTTTATTTTAGATTAGAAGTTAAATTTTAGAAAATGTCCCAAAAAAGAGATGAATGAATGGAAATATTATTGAAAATCTTTCATTATGAAATTTCTGAATGCTTAAAGCTAAATCTACTGAAGTGATAGAAAAGTTATTTGATGTTCATGAAATATTATTGTAAATCTGTTGATTTCATGAAATTGTTTTATGATCGGATTGAAAATATTTTATCTGATGCTTATGATTCCTAAAGAAACCAAAGATAACCATAGACCCCTTGAGATTAACAACAATATCACATCATACCCTAAAGTGAACCTAGTATGGTCAAGACCTAACTACTGGAGCCTTGGGATTAAGCTAAGTCAACCTTTCTCCTTTACTTGGACTTTTAGGTTTCCCTGTTTCAGACTTTCAAGTAAAGATAGGTTCTTCATGGTTTTCCTATGACAATTTTTTCTACACTGTTGTTGCGAATACCATTGTCATCAACAGGAACTGGCATTAGAAGGAGGGCCCCTTTGTTGTTCTTTTGGTTTCATTAAAGTTGAAACTAGATTTTTGTAGAGTCACTAGATCTCGGTTTGGTGATCCTTGTGTGAATTTGGTCGAGCTTAGTGGTCAAATGTCATCTAGACCTCAAAATTCTAGAAGTGTAAGTGAAAATTTACAAAATTTGACTACTGTTATATCACCACTACCTCCCATAGCGATGGATTTATTTAACGTAGTCACTGATCCAATTTTCCTTATATAATGATCTCCCAAAAAATAATGACAAATTGTGTCCATATATTATCTTCACAAAGATGTGGAAGAACATATCGGTATCTTTAAGGATACATGTTAGGATTCAACATGAAGACATTGTGTGTAGATTGTTTTCGTATAACTTAAGTGATGAAGTCTACCTCATAACTCAATTAGATCATGGGAAGAAATGGAAAGTTAATTTTTGGCCAGATTTAGAACACTTGTTGATCCTGCCTTGTTATATCACCAGTTTTCTCAAATCAAAAGGTTTGATGGTGAACCTATAACTAATTTTAATGATAGGTTTGAAAAGGCTTATTCTAGGCTACAAGCACCTTAATTAGTGGATAATTTTTCCACCGTTGCGGTTATTATATGGAAGCAGATCCTTTAACTACTATGTTTGTGAAGTGAAGGGAAAATCCTCCCACTACTCTACCAGAAGCCTATGCTAAAGCCATAAGTGTAAATTTAGAAATGAAACACCTCAGACATGGATCATCAACAAATGGTGGAAATGGATTAAACAATTATCCTATCTTGAGTTTGAATGGAGTCCCTTTAAATCATCCAATGACTCTTAATGATTTTTCTTCAGTGGTCCAGAATGGGACGTTTCCTCAAAATACTTACTTTCAACCATGAAATACTCAAGGTTTAGTCCCTCACCCTAGTCCAACAATCACAGAGCTACATCCTAGTGGAAATTATTTCTTCTCATAGACTTAAGAGAGTCAAAATATTAAAATTCTAGATGAAAAGGAAGAAATTAGAGAAATCACAACCCAACTCAAAAGGTTAGCTGTAGACACCTAAAAATGACCTAGGCCTACGAAGCTTCATTTTTCACCTTCTTCTTCCTAGCATAATTATGACATTTTAATTATGTCCTTGGTCTGATGACTATTGATTAAATAATTCAAAATTATTTAATTAATTCATGTCATTATTCTTCATGATTATTAAATAAATAAATTTTATTTATTTATTAAATACGTCATTAATTGTCTAAGTCTTCCTTTAATTAAATAAATTTCTTAATTTATTTAATTCCCCTTTGTCATTTATTTCTTCTTGATTATTAAATAAATAAATTTCATTTATTTATTTAATGCGTCACTAATGGTCTTAATTAAATAAATTGATTAATTGGTCTTATCTGCTAAATTAAATAATTAATTTAATTATTTAATTGCCAATTAATATTCTTCTCATTTTAAATAAATTAAATTATTTAAAATGTCATCTCAATCTGAATGGGTCCATTTTGATAAATAATCTAAAAGATTATTTATTATCTCTCAAAATCATTATTTTGAATTATTTTAATTCAAATTAGTAATTAATCTTAAAAATCAAGCAATCGAGCAGATTCTTGATTTTTCAAATCTTATCTTCAGTTCACATCTTATCTCTTTGATTTTTCGAATCAAGCAAATCAGGCAATCTTATCTTCTTGATTTTTCGAAAATCTTTATTTCTTTAATTAGTTTCCTCATTTATTCTCCACCTTCGATCCGATTTTATTTTGACCGTTCGATTAAAGATTTTTCCCTAACCCTAATTAGGGATTCTCAGGTTTAATCTGGATCGTTCATTTTAGGTTCTTGTCATTGATTTATCTCGTCCGTCCGTTCGAAATGGCCTTTTCTATAAAATGCCATCTTCTTCTCATTTTTGGAGAGACATTTGGCATAATTACTATAGGCATTTATTTACTCTCACATGTTCATGGTCATAGGCAATCTTAGTATTTCAATTTTGGCATTATTTTAGACATAGGCATTGGTTTGTAGACATAGTCATTTAGGCATATCAAATCCTTCAAATCTTGTTGTAGGGCTTAAGCATTTTAGATTGCTCGATTGACGAATCTGAGGGCAACATTATCCAGCAAGCAAGAAGGTATTACGAAAGGGAATCATTGAGGTATCAACAATTAGGTATAATTGTTCTTT